>JAHLJT010009419.1:67570549-67705867 GCA_031308135.1 Acheta domesticus | reverse complement strand
TAAATGCATAATTATCAGCGCAGTTTTGAGCTTCTAGTGATTATCTTCTAGGAAACTGGCGGTGCTGGTGACATTTTCTCTCACATTAGAATATATACTTTCTCGTTCCAATGACAGTTATTATATTATAGCAAGTAATATGTTAATATTATAGGTTTGCAATTTCTACCCTAATAAATCTACATCCTCTGTATTTGAAAAAATTCTAATCAAACCAAGCGCGAAGGGTGTATTTAATTTCAAAGTTCAAAAGGTAAAATGAAAGATTTTCTGACATTGAACTTAATGTATTGTGATCTACCTTTACAAAACTTTAGAAAAAAGACAGGCGTGGACTAGAATTTGGGAGAAATAGAAGACACGTCAAGAAACTTACTGTTATGCTATTTACAAGACCTATGAAGCATTTCCATGTTGCTGTGATTACGCAAATCCTTCCCTGGCCCGTAAACTTAACTCAGTTTTGTAAATCTGCTATATCCATCTTTCAACGAATTTTGTTACGTATAGTATTTCATAACAGTAATTTGGAGTATTTTCAATATTAATATGAATAAATGAACTTTCATTATGCTACTTACATTACTTTTATTGTAATAATTAGTTAAATTTTTTTCTGGAGCTGCAACCGACTTAATGCTGCATAAGCTGCTGGAGCTGCATAGCTTATAAAAATGTTTCACATCTATAAGTGGTACAAAAGGGATAGAACGTTGACAACATTTTCGCCTTAAAGATATGCAGAGTGTCCCACCAACTATGGACCACCCCCCGTAACTTCTCAAGGGTTCAGGATATCGAAATGCAGTTTTCGATTATCAATGCGGAATCATGGGGCAAGTAACATGCCATAGAGAAATTATCTATAACATTTTTAGTTTTCGAGAAATTTAATCATCTTTGATTTTTTAAATGGAACTATATATTTTTTTCAGCAGCAATGTATAGATCATGAAAAGAGGAATAAAATGATGTATCATATGCTAGTATTTTGATAGTAATTTGAGTATAAAATTTAGATTTTCTGATATGTGATTTTGAATTAAACGACAATATTTCGTGAAGCAGTCCTTGCAACTCTCGCCTTCGGAAAAGTGACCTTCACGGCGTCAAGACTTGCGTGGAGAGAGGAGACTGAGCGGTGGCAATGAGGGATAAGAGGCCAAACTAAAGCAATCCAGGGTCTTGTCACAAAGGTCACATGAAGAAACACTAATTTCAACGATCAGAATAAGAGATTTTTTTCCATTGATTTATCGGCATGTAACTTATCTTCTCTAATAATAAATATCATTTTCAAACTTGAAAAGAATCCAAGCTCCGTCTCTTCGTTGGTAAATTTAATTTTTAATTAGATGATTATTCGTCCACGGCGCAACCGTACGTCTCCTGTTGTTCATAAATGGAAAAGAAAAACATTACACTTCCGTCTTCTGGCGTGGATTTTCAAGTTTGTGGCAGCACGTGGCGTAATGAAGTGAGAATTCTCCAATCAGTATTAGCAGTTGTGACTGCAGATGTGCTTTGTGTTAAAGTTTATTTAATTTACACTGAGAGTCTGTCAAGAATATTTCAAAAATTTATGCTTTCTTCTTTTTGTACGTGTTTAAATAAGAAGTTTATTAACAGTAAATAATAATAGAAAATGTCTATCTATCTATTATTTAATGATTAATCGAGATATTACAATGAAAATCTTTAATCATTCCTTTCCTTTTCATGTTTTAGAGTGAGAGTTAGTTTCTGCAAACACAACTGAGCTCGATTCTTGTAAATTTGACAAGAACCTTTATTATTATCGTCCTTCCGCTACGTTAATTTTTATTTTGTTCTTTGGAATTTCAGTAGAAGAAAAGTTCCATTCAGATGAACAAATGGCAAAATCTCTCATTCTGATCGTTAATGTTGATGTTTCTTCATATGATCATGTCGAGACCATGGATTGCTGAAGTTACGCCTCTATCCCTCACAGCCACCCCTCTCACACCCCCTTGTCTCCACGAAACTGTCTCGACGTCGCGAAGGCCGTCTTACCAACGGCTACTGTTGCGAGGGCTGCTACAAGAAAAGACCGTTTACTTAAAAATTACATGTCAGAAAGTCTAATTTTATACTCAAATTACTATCAAATACTGACGTATGATACATCATTTTATTTCTCTTTCATGATCTATACATTGCTGCTGAAAAAAAATATAGTTCCATTTAAAAATTAAAGATGATTAAATTTCTCGAAAACTAAAAATGTCATAGACAATTTCTCTATGGCATGTTACATGCCCCCATCATTCCGCATTGTTATATCGAAAATTGCATTTCGATATCCTGAACCGTTTAGAAGTTATGAGGGTGGTCCATAGTTGGTGGGACATCCTGTATAAAGTTTGTCAAGCTATAAAAGGTCATTAATGAAAGATATAGAGATGCCATTTTTTAATGCGACTAACACATTTTATTGACAAGTCTTTTCTCTGTGAAACGGAGGTTCTTCTTGGACAAAAAATCGTTCTTGAACCCATTTCACGATTCCTTCGTTTTTTAATTTTACTTTAAATAGGATTCTTGTACAAAGGTCATTTTACATGAAACTATCCATTTGTTTTGTTGACTTAAGCCTGATTGATTATATAATAAATGTAATGTAAACTAAAATTGATATGGTACTCACAGCATCTCTAAAAATCATTAGATAGGCAAATTTGCTCGGAAATGAGTGGATAGATGTCTGTTTTTTATTATAGCTGGGTTTTTCATTATATTTTCCTATGTTAATATGTCTATCTTGATGAATGAGGGGTAGGTTGGAATAGAAATTATTGGCAAGAATGGCTATGTGGTGTGGGATGGGATTTAGGTTAAGTTCATGGTGTAATAATGTTCTTGGCTGTCCGGATGAGCCGCGTCTCAGTCGGTTTTACTGACGTTTCGGCCCATCTTGCTGTGGCCTTCTTCAGAGCTATACTGCTGCCGAGAGGCTAGCGTGTCGCATAGATATAGGACGGGGTGCAGGAGCTGATAGGTCGCAGCGGCGACCGATGGGAGGAGGGCAGTTTGGGCCGCGATTGGCGGAGAGGGAATGGAGCGATACTGGGAGACCTGATAATGTGGGGGGGGAGGGTGGTTGGAAAGGGAAGAACAGGATGAAAATCAATTAGAAAAATGTAACAGGATAGACATATGTGAGACGTTGAGAAAATTGGGAATGACGTGGGAGTCGCGACACCGTAGCAGGAAGGCGAGTTGGCAGAGCCTCTTAGCACGAATAATTCTCAGTTGGCTGAGTTGTCTGGTATTTTTGAAGGTAATGGTGTAATTGGTCATTTTGAAGGTCATGGTGTAATTGTTTATTGAAATAAACCAGGGGGCTTGGGTGATGGTATTTGACGATCCTTCGTTTGGGAAAATGTGTAACTGAGGTTCTTACTAAAATAGACCACAAACGGATATTCGGATTGTATATACGTATACTTCGTATATTAGCCGTATATTATGTATTCATTAATTAGTATATGAAACCATGATCGCATTTGCAAATAAAAATGCAGATAAATTTTAATTACTGGGAAGTTACAAAGTGTAAATGAATTTTGAACTGAGTCATTTATCGAAACATTAACTCAGAGTAACAAGTTGCAAGAAATTACGAAGAACCCATAAAAATCGGAAACGAAATCTTCATTCCGTTACGGTTCGAAAAATGTTCGTAATGAAAATAACGGTTTCCGGTTTCAGTGTCACTCTTGAAATGGTATTTTAAGGGTTTCGATTTTTGTCACTTGGTTTATCGAAAAGATAAGATGTATTTAACGCAATTGAATACAACTTGGTAGCAAAAACCTGCAATGCACAGCACTGCCCTACTATACACTGCACTGCACTCCTCTCCCCTTCAACGCATTGCAAAGTTCTTCAAAAACACTTCACTGAACCACCCAATACGATTTAAATTTTACAAATTTGAACTACCTTTACCTAGCTTTGGCAAAAAATGGTTCACCTGTATCTAGGGACTCTACCCAGGTAACACCGACCTGTGCCATTGATTGTGCAAACTACAGCTTCGTTTAATCAGAAGATATAATGGCTTAGTTGACTCAACCTGCATAAGTCAATTTTTTGTATTTGCCGTACATTTCTTTAATCCATTAAACAATGGAATGGTTTCCATTTTTCTCACATCTGGATTAATTAGCTTCTTCCATCTTTGCATACAGTCTAACTGAATACTGTTACTTTTTCAACAATACTCCTGACACGAAGTCGTTGCCGGAATATTACTGAGCTACAGCGTATTTTGGTAAAATTTTCTTATTTAAATACTCTGTACAACATGCAATTGCCGACAAATAAAATCGATCTTTCGAATGTACGTTTCTCAATAAATTATTTACGAGCAACGTACATATTTATTTCGTGAGAGTCGTCGTGTCGCGAGCTTGCGGGATTTACAAAGCAGCAGTTGGCGACCCTGGCAGCGAGGGCTGTTTTCTGCGCGGTCGTCGTCGGCAGCGTGGGCGTCGGGGCGCGGCGCGACGCGGCGCTGACAGCGCCCCGGGAGAGCTTCCGAATTGCGCCCGTCTTCTTCTTCTGCACCTGAAATTTATGGGGGAACTTTGCCACTAGTTCGCTGCGGGCGCTCGCCGCGCGCCCGGTGGCGGGAAACGACAGGATCGAGTCGGCGGGAAAACTGATACGTAGGCGAAACGTACGGGGGAGGGGCGAGGTTGTATCCCAATATTTGAGACGTTCTGGTGTAAATAATAGACCATGACATTTTGGGCGAAACGAGATCGGCTTTTGTGAAGAATAAGAAGTAGATCTGTGTGTATTCCAAGTGGATTCAAGAACATGCCGCAAATGCCAACAGTATTTCACTCGCACGTTATGGAATGTGCAGCTGATTTCGTGTAAACAGTGATATCATATTGCATTTTCCTACGAAACGTGGAATATTATTTTCACAATTCACTCTCGATCGCCTTATTTTATCTTTATTGGATTCATATTAAAACAAACACAAAAGAAAAATTGTCGATAGAAAGGGAATTATTTAGATAGAAATGATTAGTGGTGAAATGATGATTGGTGTACATAGTTAATAATAACTGTAGAAAAGGAAGACGATTTTATGGTATTCTAAACCTTACATTCACAATAAAATACTCACAATTTTACATACACAATAAAATTAAATTTAGTCAATTATGTAAACTATTAGTGTAAGTAGCATAAAGAGTATGTGTGTACTAGTTTCACTTTTCCCCTGCTATTTGTATTAGGGAGAAATAGTATTCTAACAGCATTCGAAGGTAAATTCCGTTTTGGGAGTTCCTAAGACTTTTATTTACAATGTCCGTTTATGTTAATGTGGATAGATGGATGGCTGGAGGCGTGTGTCATCCACCACTCGGACAGATGAATTACCTTTAAACTCTAACTTGATGCATACGTCACGAATTAATGTCTGGGAGTGCCAGGTGTTTAAGATACTGTAATTTACTTGGGGGGGGGAGGGTACTTCGTAAGAAGTCCATATTTATTGGAATTTCATTGTTTTTCAGATTTTGGAGTTCTGAAAATTGTGAAATGATTCTCTATAAAAGTATTTCATTCTTTCATAATCGAAAATAGTATTATTGTCATATCTGTTATTCAAATTTGTAAACTACGAGATATTAATTACCTGGAAATGTAGAGATTATGATCATAAGAATGAAAACTGAACCTGCAGACCAGTGTGTCTTTAGGTTGATTCAGATGTTATGTTTTTCCAAACAAATAATTGTGTCTGAGTGATGCCAGAGAGTTAAATTCAGTAACTGTTCATTGTCATACCTGCTTTTATCTACGTTTGATAGCTGACTGGACGACATAGTGACAACTGCCCTCCTTATGCCACCTGTTCAGTAGAACGGCAAAAGAACTGCAACTAATTAAGCAATTATGACTGAAATTGTTAGATCTCTGGCAGTAGACAGAGCTATAAAGCGCCGCAGTATCAAATCTCTCAACAACTTTGAGAAAGAAAATCAAATTCTGTAAAATGCGGAAAAGATACGTTCATAAAAAGTAAAAATTAAATTATTTTTTGGAGAAAAACATTAGAGAATTGGCAAATTGAAAAGAAACTAATATTTTTGGAACGCCAGCATATTGTGAAAGTGACAAGTTTGCGGCGCCCGTGATATGTGAGTGGGTTCACCTGGCCGCCACCCGCTAGCAGCACATCTTCATATAGAGTGGGCAGAGCTGGGGGAACAGTCGGAGGTGGAACCGGAGGTTTGTAGGGGCGGATGCGGGGGTAGAAATGGTGAAGTGGCGGGGATGGAGTTGGAGACTTGTGGGTGGTGCTGCGGAGCTGGGGGGAAGTGAGTGTGGAGGCGGAGAGTGGAGGCGTGGAGTGGAGAGTGAAGGCGAGGCGTGGGGTGGAGAGTGGAGGCGAGGCTTGGGGCGGAGAGTGGAGGCGAGGCGTGGGGCGGAGAGTGGAGGCGAGGCGTGGGGCGGAGAGTGGAGGCGAGGCGTGGGGCGGAGAGTGGAGGCGAGGCGTGGGGCGGAGAGTGGAGGCGAGGCGTGGGGCGGAGAGTGGAGGCGTGAAGTGGATAGTGGAGGGCGTGAAGTGGATAGTGGAGGCGTGAAGTGGAGAGTGGAGGCGTGAAGTGGAGAGTGGAGGCGTGAAGTGGAGAGTGGAGGCGAGAAGTGGAGAGTGGAGGCGAGAAGTGGAGAGTGGAGGCGAGAAGTGGAGAGTGGAGGCGAGAAGTGGAGAGTGGAGGCGAGAAGTGGAGAGTGGAGGCGAGAAGTGGAGAGTGGAGGCGAGAAGTGGAGAGTGGAGGCGAGAAGTGGAGAGTGGAGGCGAGAAGTGGAGAGTGGAGGCGAGGCGTGGGGTGGAAAGTGTGTGAAGTGGAGAGTGGAGGCGAGGCGTGGGGTGGAGAGTGGAGTGGGGTGGAGACTTGGGTGGGTGCAGAGATGGAGAGGGAGGCTCTAGGGGGATGCGGGGATGGAGGTGGATGTGAGGATCGAATTGGTGTGGTGGCGGGGAGAGGAAGCACAACAGGAGGCATGTGGGAGAGGATGTGAAGCTGGAGGTGTGGGTGGAAATGGGAGTGGGGGCCGAGGGTGTGGCGTGGAAGTTTGGGCGGGTGCGTGGGCGCGGCTAGGTGCGGAGGCATGGGCAGGAGAGGCAGTGTGTGAAGGAGGAGGCGGACAGACGCCCCTGGAGCAGAGCGGAGCCGCTGCGGGTTCGTTCGAAGGTGACGTGAGGTGCTGCGGAAGTAGAGTCAGGGGTGCAGGCGTGGTGGCGTGGCGAGGCGAGGTGACGCGCGGGCAGGTGCCACCGGCAGCAGCGGCCGTTTGTTTTCAATCGCCGGGCAGCGGCGCCAGCGGATCTCGCTGCTCGCGCGCCGGATGACGCAGTGCGCTGCCCTCGTCCTCGCCCCTCGCCCTCGCCCTCGCCCTCGCCCTCGCCCTCGCCCTCGCCCTCGCCCTCGCCCCTCGCACTCGCACTCGCACTCGCACTCGCCCCCGCCCACACCCTCGCCCTCGCCCTTGCCTTCGCCCTCTCTCTCACCCTCGCTCTCACCCTCTCTCTCGCTCTCGCCCTCGCCATCGCCATCGCCATCGCCATCGCCATCGCCCTCGCCATCGCCCTCGCCCTCGCCATCGCCCTCGCCAATCCCCTCGCCCTCTCCCTCTCCTTCGCCCCCCTGTCGATGGAGCTCCCTTCCGCTCCCCCTCCCCGCGCGATGCTTTCCGCTACAGAGCGCAGGGCACGAACCCTGTCCGCGCAGCAACCGGTGTTCTAACGCGGGCTGCGTTGGGAGCTGGGGCCGCCAGAGAGAGATCGCTGTCAATTCCGAATTCGCGGATTCAAACCAACCTGGCGCTGGCGAATGTTCAATCGGTGGAAAAACCTCTGCTGCCGTGTCATGCTTCTGGCGTGTAAAAGAACGTGTCCGCCTACATCAAATCCCTCCGATTTTATCCTGTTCTAACGAAATTTCACTTTCTACTCACAGACGGCTCCGACATTCCAGGCGCTGGCGAACAGGAATAAGCAAGAGTGACGCAGTTGGAAATAATAAAGGTTTAAATAAGCGCTGTAAGCCTTCACTATCAAGGTAGAAAATAATTACTATAATCACAGGAAATCAATGAGACATTCTCCAGTTTCATACAAAAATGTGTTCGTATTGTTTCAATTATATTTCCACTTATTCTTAGGGTTAAACCAATGTATTAAAGTACTAAAAAAGAGCTTAAATGTATGAATATTTTGCGGTCAACATTTATACTGGTGTCAACAGAAGATACAATGTTTCATTACAGAGTAGTATAGAAAACTATTAATATGTAAACACTTAATTTCATCAGGCTGGATGTAATGCACCCCCACACTATTTCTGAGAAATTAATAAAAATCCTTTCTATATAGAATACGGCTAGAAAAAATGAAGATTTTTCACTCCATAATACTTAATAAAGACTTAATAACCACAAAAACCCACAAACGTGCAACCTACAATTGATCACACATTGAGCTTATTTACAAATTTTCATTTGATTAAATAATACACAGCTATTGCAATTTAAAGTAAATTGATCAACTATAATCAGAAAAGGAAGTTGTTAGGTTGGAAAAAGCAAGAAAAGGAAGACGTTTAAGCCTACATTTACTATCTTGAGCAATGCGAAAGTTGTCCATAAATCAAGAATAAAAACAATTAAAAGTAAACTATTGGCAAATAAAAAAAGTTATTAAAATTTTGGTTATTAATGTTTATATGCTAGTTGTTTAGGGGGATAGTGAAAAAAGAACTCCACCAAACGTGTGGTCGTGGGGGCCGTGATGTAATAAAACCGGTTGTGGTAAAAAAGAAACAATTTTTTTCTTCTTTCAGTATATATCCATTCCCTACATTTTGCCTCGAAGTTTTTTATAAAATCCGTACGCCACCGTTCTGTGTATGCGGTCACGGCTTTGCTGCGTGTGCGGCCTCTTGATTTACAGTGTTGATCCAGTATTTGACCGCCCCCTGGGAGCCATATGGATTTAATGGTAGCAAGTTTGTCGTGAAAACAAGTAATGCGGCGTTGCGAATCACTATGTGCTGATGACGCCGTCGAATGAAAATCACCTTTTGCCAATATTCCCCTCGGGGAACATAAAATGAATACCGTCATCTGGGATGATATTGGAGGGTGTTTGTGTATTTCTCCATTTTCCCGTATGGCTCTGGCGTTTTGATTCGGCAAGTTGGCGAATCTTTGGGGAGAATTTTTTTCGTCATTGTTCCCTATAAACAACGTTTAGCTGTGGGTCGCGTCCTGACCGCCGTTGTGGCCAGACGCTCCGTTCGCTCCAGGCTAAATCACGTTGTGTGCGTTCACTGTCTCAGTGGTTGTCAGTGTAATGTTAAACGTGGTAGAAGTGGAGTATTGTTACATGAAGTGATATTGCTTAACTAAGCGAAAAGTTCTTTTTCGTGATCATCATGGAGCCCTCTCAAGTTCATCAATCTTCAGGAGACCAGAACAGTAAGACAACCATTAACTATGCTAAAGTTACCATGCAATCTCTCTTTCCAAAGAAAGAAAATGCTATCATCATAGACGCGGCAAATAGTGCACCAATAGTAGAATTTATTGAAAAGTTATCAACTAAGTTAATCCTTCTCATATTAAGTTTGCTTCGAAAATATCGAACAACAGACTCTTTGTGTACCTATCCAGCAAAGATGTCGCAGAGGATCTAGTCTACAATCATAAGAACATTGTTGTGGCTAATCAAGTATTCCCCATAAGACCATTAATCTCCAGGAACAAAAGAATTATTCTGTCAAATGTTTGCCCGAGTATACCGCATCAAAAGATTGAAGTAGCATTACTAACATTCGGTGTTAAAACTGTAGTACCGTTAACATTTCTTCGTGCTGGATTTAATAATCCCAACTTGAGCCACATCCTCAGTTTTCGCCGCCAAACATTTGTTTCACCGGATGATGAACATAAATTACCTGAATCATTTCAAGTGTTTATGGATAATGTCCCCCATTGGATATACAGGGTGAGTCACGTAACTTTAGCACCCCCTGTAACTTTTGAACTGTTGAGGTTATTGCAATGCAGTTTTCACGGAAGTGCATGAGGGAAAGGGGCTAATTGATACGTGCATTAATTTCTATTTTACAACTTGTATTTTACGAGATTTTTTAGGTAACTTGTTTTTTCAAATAGAACTATACATATTTTTTCAGTCCACCATGACGAGCGTAAAAAGACGAATCCAATGATGTACATATTGTCATATGTTAGATAAGGATTTTTTTGATTAATTTTGATTTTTGCGACCGGGGTTTAACGGACGTTTTGAATAGTCCACCACACAAGGTCATGCAACGCTCCACCAGCACACGTGCGCCCGGCGAAGGGAAGGGAAGGGGAGGGATCTTATTTGAAAATACGAAACATAGTATTCCAAATATTCACAAAACCATTGCAGTTTTTTCCTGAACTGTGCTTTCCATCCTTCCGCATTTTCAGATTTTCGTCATTCTTTGATTGAAGGAATTAAAGGATGGAAAATAAGGATTTGTCATAAGTTTGTATTGTAATAAAATTGTTTATAACTTCAACTCCATTTAATGGGATTTCATAAGATGCGTAGTAATGGGATCTTGAAACAAAGCACAATAAGAATAAATAATTAAAACTGTACAAAAATATATTGTATATTTTGAGCAAACAATTTCAATGTTAATACGAATATAATAATAACTTAGGGATAGAAATAATCTTATTTCAATAAATACTACTTAAGACAAATCCGTATTTTCAATCCCTAAAAAACCCAAATTACTGAAAATGGATTAAGTTGAAAAGGAGAGTTCAGGAAAAAATGCAACAGTTTTGTGAATATTTTTCGTATCCTCAAGTACTTAAATCCCTTCCCTTCCCCGACCCCGCGTTTGCTGGGGGAGCGCTGCATGACCTTGTGTGGCTGACAGTTACAATGAAAATATCCGTTAAACACTAGTCGCAAAAAATCACAATTACTCAAAAAAATGCTTATCTAACATATGACAATATTTATATCGTTGGATTTGTCTTTTTAATCTTGTCATGATAGACTGAAAAAATATGTATAGTCCCATTTGAAAAAACAAAGTTACCTCAAATATCTCGTAAAATAAAAGTGATAGAAGAGAAATCAATACACATATCAATTAGCCCCATTCCCTCATTCACTTCCGTGAAAACTGCATTGCAATATCTTCAACCGTTCAAAAGTTACAGAAGGTGCTAAAGTTACGTGACTCACCCTGTATGTAACCCCTGATGTTCCTATTTGTTTTTTGTGTAAAAATCAGGGCCACATTGCTAAAAACTGCCCAAATCCATGTAACTCCCAATTAACTAATACCCTACCTCTCCCTACGGAAGTAGAAATCACAGAATCAAATAATGAGAGTTTTGATCATTCTAATAATGTTTCTCCCAATTCATTTGAACCTACGCTTCCCGAGAGCGAACCGAACGCAAGTTCTAGCCCTAACCTTGGCCTTGACAGCTTTCCCCCTCTACTTACCTCTCCTCCCCTCGAGCCGACCGTGAGAAACCTATTGTGCATCCAAACATTTGCCAGCAATTTACTTGCTGTATCCTTTGCTAAGAACTCCAGCTACTGCAATTATGATCCCGAACATGTCAATACACTTGAATTCAAATTTCAAATCCCTCAAGATCTTATTTCGTCATTGGTTGCTTCCAACGATAACCATTATAACAGTATTTTCACCATGGATGAACTACTTTATGTGTTGAAGAAAAGTAACAACTCTTCTCCGGGCCCGGACAACATCCCCAACAGTTTTCTTAAAAATCTGTCAGTGAAGACCCTGACCCATCTTCTTCAGATATGTAATGTTATATGGTCATCTCAGATCTTTCCGGATCAATGGAAAGAAGCCATAGTGATACCAATTCTTAAGCAGAATAAGGACAAATTCAATCCATCTAACTATCGGCCCATATCTCTAACATGCAATCTATGTAAACTGCTTGAGAAGATGGTTTTTTAACCGCCTTAGATGGTTACTAGAATCAAGAAGCCTCTTGTCTCCTTCCCAAAGTGGTTTCAGAACGTTTTGCTCCATGAATGACCACTTAGTGGGAATTGACTCAGAAATCTGTGATGCCCTTAGCATGCATCACCATGTCATGGTCGTTACACTGGATCTTGAAAAGGCCTATGAAATGGTACATAAATCCAGACTTCTGTGTATTATTGCTACATTGCCAATCAAGGGCAATATGTTCGCTTTTATAAAGAACTTCATTGAACATAGATTTCTCCAGGTCCGTATTCAAGATAAGACATCACACTATGTTGAGATGCCAAACGGCCTTCCTCAAGGGCCAGTTTTAAGTGTGTTATTATTCCTCATCACCATAAATGAAGTGAGTAATACAGTGAAAAGCCCAGTGAAACTATTCCTGTTCGCTGATGATATCACCCTCCTCTGCAGCGGCAATGATATTAAATTAACCACAAAAATTATGCAGGAATCCCTAAATATGATTAATAAATGGTCCAAGTCATCAGAATTCATCTTATCAAAAACTAAATCAGAATTCATGGTTGTCTCAAGATCTCGAAAAATTTTGAACTCGTCTTCAGTAGTCCTGAAAATTGGTGATCATAATCTGAGAACTAATACCAGCAAAATTCTGGGTTTAACATTCGACCAAAAGCATTCGTGGAAATCCCACATTTCTTCCCTTAAAGCTGATTGCTCTGTTAGACTTAACATAATCAAAATGTTGTCTTCACATAAATGGGGAGCTGATGCCATCTGTCTAATTAACTGTTACAAATCCTTGATACAACCAAAGTTAGATTATGGATCCGTGGCTTATGGCTCAGCTAGTAACCATTTACTAAGAACATTGGACCCTATTGTCAACTCTGCATGTCGCCTAAGTTTGGGGGCCTTCAAGACCAGCCCATGTACTAGCCTGCTAGTTGAAGCTGGCCTCCTTCCGTTAGACCTCCGTAGAAAGTACCTATGCTTAAAATTCGCTAACTCAACCCATTGTTGCCCTCCAAATCCCACACTTAAGTATATCTGTAACCTTTCCAAATCCGTCCAATATGCAAATCATCCTAACTATCCTAAACCGCTAAGTCTTAGACTCACTAAGTACCGGAATGAACTTGGCATAGTGCCGCATGATACCATGAAGAGGAAAGTCAATCCCCTTCCCCCTTGGATTCATTTCTCTCTGTCAATAAACACGGAAGCAACTAAACTGACAAATCCTGATCTCCCGAAACATATCCTTAAGCAACTAATCTTGGAGTTTCAGCACGAATTTGTAAACCATAGCCAATTCTTCACGGATGGATCCAAGCAACAATCAAGAGCTAGTGGAGCTGTTATTTCCATCAACCCTCCTCTCAAGTACCTTTATCGTCTCCCAGACTTCTATTCCATATTCTCTTGTGAAGCCTGGGCTATTATCAAAGCTATAGACATTAGCACCCTAAGACCATCCAACCCAGAGATTGTTATTTTTTCTGATTCATTATCTGTTCTATCCGCCGTCCGTAACATTCTTTGAACCCTTTGATCCAAGAAATCCAAGAAAAGCTTTATCACGCTTCCTGTAAAGGATACCGCATCACAATTGCTTGGCTTCCTTCCCACATAGGTATCCAGGGCAATGAAGAAGCAGCAGTGAAAGCAGCAATCTCTCATCCAGAAATTGAAACCAAAGCAGGTGGCTCACTTCCTGACCTTAATAAGTACCTCCTACTCGCGGTCAAAAAGCTTTGGTACCGAAACTGGAAAATGTCACCCTCTAAATTACAAGCAGTTAGGAGGAACATTGAGGAATCTCCCATCACATCCTTTAACCTTAGCAGAAGACAGCAAGTGATCATAACCAGACTGCGAATAGGTCATTTTTACCTTAGCCATAACCACCTTTTGAAAAAGACTATTCTTGATCCGTGCCCAAACTGCGGACTGCCTGTGTCTACAAAACACCTTATTGTTGATTGCCATGTGATGACGATGGACAGAAGAAAACTTAATATTAATAATTATCTCCACTGTACTTTCAATTCTAATACTGGATGCATGAAAATCATTCAACTACTTAACAAATATAAGCTGGAAAATTGTATATAGTAATTGATTATACTAGTTTGTCAATCTCATATACAAATACTGTATTAACCCTCTAGCTCTAACGTACTTGTACTTCATAGAATCTGATAATCATGCAAATGTGTTAGCATACAATAATGTAAAGCTGTAAAAACTGTATTTTTATAACTGTGGTCGCCAATGACCAAGCTGTTTCTAAGGCGACCTTAAATAAACAATTAAAAAAAACGTTTAGCTGCTAAATAATATTTAGTCGGTTGTTTTATCAGATCATATTTGGAGCTCATTTGCTGATGCAAATAGATTTCAAGTGAGCGAAAATGTATTATTAATGTATTATACGTGATGTAAAATCATAATCAGAAATACGTTTAGCTCTTATAGCATATCTTAGAAAATTCAGAGACCTTTTATTTACGTTCTTTATTTAATAAAAACAAAAATCCTACGAATTCCCAAACATAAGCTTTAATGACACTTAATATCGCGAAGGGAGGAAATTGTTCATTCTTTTGAATACAGCAACATTTACATTTAAATTGGGGCTTCACACGAAACCAAAGGTGTGTCTTTCCACTCCGTTCTCTCCACAAGACTCTGAAAAGGCTCTCAATATTCTAGGGAGAGAAGGTGTATCTCACATCTTCAGCCAAAGCTTGTGGAGGACGCTAGCAAAAGTGGTTCTCACGCCATGGTGCACAGTGAAGCAAAAAGGTCAAAAATCGGTAATAACTCTAGAACCAGATATTCCCATAGAACTGTGGAATATTTATTTATTTCGTTGGTTCTTGGTGAAACTGGTTTTTATTCCCAGCAAATAAAAAAAAATCACTGATACAATTTTTTTCGCTCTATAAAACAAGACCATCAAATAACGTTCGATTTCAGTAAAGCAAAATTCTTTTTTTTAGGGGTTTCTAGTTGGTTTGAATTAAGATTTTGGTATGATTATAAACAGCTTACCTATATTTCTTAATGAAAAAAATATACTGACACCGATTTAGCCTGCGTATTTCTGTAGTTTATCTTCACTTCTCAATGGCTTTTCGCTTCCGGAATTTAAAAGCATGACAAAGAACAATAGCGTTTGACAATAAAGAACTTTTCTTAAATTTCATCTGGGTCACATATACGACCACATTTCCACCTGTGCTACAGGTAAATCTAGAAAAATCTTATGATTTTCATACCTTCTTACTACTGCTATATCATTCTGATAACGCGGCTGCATGTTAATGGCATTTCCTTGGAATGTAGATATTAAAAACTTCCAACTCTATGATTCGTCGGTCCTCATCTTGACCGGAGAAAAGGCTCTCATGTGGTCTTTTCTCCATCTTACATTTTCTGGCTCTCCATTTCATGCCTCCTTCCTTTCTTATCACCCCTTTCTTCCTCAATGGCCTTCCCTTTATGCTGAAGTCCTATCCATGTGTTTGCCTTGTGTGGTGACCTAAGTCGAAGGGAATGGGTGACCAAAGAGTTGAGGGGCCTGAGCGTGGTCACCCTCAGACGCTGGAACCTAGAGGGAAACTCCATATAACTGTTCGTAGTGCAAACTCCAACGAATCATGGTGACTACGGGCGTATACTTTCTCGTTACACCTTTGTCCTCGGCTTCTATTTGGGAGGTCGGGATCTAACCCACTCACGATCAATTGGTTTGGCCTGGGTCTGTTTCTGAACTCCAGGGTGACAAGGGGAGTCATGAATTCCCCTTGCAGTGTGCGTCAGGGAAGAAGCCCTGGCACTCCCTGTGGCAATTATGACACTCTGATGGAAATGTCCTTTTGCTCGGCTCCTTGTTGGGTGGGGAACATCGCTAATCTTCATGAATAACCCTCCTCATGTCATCTTCTGCAAGGAGGAGTAGAATTAATGAAAACAATTTAGATTTAGGATAGTTAATAACGTGCGAAGCACATTAATCTAACGTTTGAGCGGCGACGAAAAGCGCGAGGGCCAAAGGTCAAAAGTTTTAGGGCTTTTTGTCTCCGCTCGATCAATAGAACCAGTTAAACGGGGCGTTTAATGGACATTTAATGACCCACCAAAATTGTGTTTCTCATATTTATTAAGGTGTTTGAAATGAGATTCCTGGTTTCATGTACCAATGCATTTCAGCATATATGATTTCACAACATTCCAAAAGCATTACATACCCGTTCTAAAGATGCGATTCGGCAGACGCTCGATTACCACACGTGCCACATAGGTCCACACACTCACAAGTCATGTGCGTTGATGATAATTAGTTGCCACGCGTCCTCGCAAAAACTATCCGGAGCATCTCGCGACTGTCCGGTAAAGAAGGGCATTATTCCCAAGAGCTTCCACCAATTCTCTGTGACATTCTCGAGCATTTCTCCCATGGAGTTGGAGGGCTGTTTTGGAGTACAAGCGCTGCTCGAAACATGTTACATTCACCTTGCACGGTGGCACTCAGACAACTGATTTCAGGATGCTCTCTGTGCTAATAGAGATGCACATAAAGCCATCGGTTGATATAAACACACCTTACTGCAGCATTTATTTCACGCTTCAAATAAAATGGTGCTATATGATAACATTTTTTTAGAAAAATATACCAGCCATGATTTCTGCCCCAACCCTCGTATCTTCATTTTCATCTCTTTTCATATTTCCTTTCCATAATTCTCTTTGTAAGAGAACATGTAGTGTCATTCAACTGTTTTTATATTTCCCTAGTAATCACGATCCTGTTGATCCGTTAAGTTATGCAGCACGTAAATAAGTCCGTATTAAAGGCAATAACGTATCAGTAAAAATATTTTTAACGACACGTACGAGTATAACAAAAGAACCGTGTTTTTTTGATTTCTTACAACGAAGAAGGTAAATCTATTGAAAGTTCTTGTGCAATTACGCTCGCGAAAGAAATAGAACAGTTCGACAAGATCCAGGCGGTAGTTCACTAAAGAAATGTAACAATCATATTTGAATGCCGTAAACGGACGTAATGACTAACGTATTGGAAAACTATCCAAGTAAAGAAGTATTCGGTTTCTAGGTAGACGTGTCCACCCTCTTTAGCTCTTCTTAGGTTAGGTTTCACTGGTTAAATCCCCATGATTTACCACACCACCACACACTTGTTCAAGTAGAAAACAAAGGCGAACACTACAAATCACTATTGTTAGTAATCTGACAATGAATCCCAGTGTAGGAAGAAAATCAATAGTAATCTTCACCGTTTATTTTCAGGCGCGAATTGATGGGACGGGGGATGTCGATGTTCCCCCTCTACAGATTTGATATCCTTTGCTGGAGAAGTATTAATTTGTCTTGGCCAGGGATACAATCATTACACTTTAAGAAGTTTTGAAGGTACCCCTCAAGAGAAATTTTCCAATTCGCACCTTGTTTTTTTATCGGCTCAAAGTCGCAATTTAGTAAAGAAATTTTATCTAATACAGTGTAATCTAAAAATGCGACTGGCCGCTGACCGGATGGCTGAATGATCGTTTAAAAGAGAAAATATTACACTTAAGGAAAAAATTAATCAGTTTTAAAAATTGTTCATTAGGGAGGTGACCACTTAAGAGTTGATCATTACAACTGTTTTTGCTATATATTTTAAGAAAATATCAAATTGTCGTTCTGAAAGGACAGGAATGAAGAGGCTATGGTTTAGTTGTCAATGAGCGATTGCCCTTATAGAGAAAAAATCACCCTGCCATTGTAAACATACTGTTACAGGTTGCTAGGTAATTAAAATTTAGTAGCTGTATCCCAAGAAAATATTAGTTTGCAATTGTTTTAATGCGATAGGAGAACCACAAAGCACACTACAATAGATTATTATAAAATTCCGATAAATAATTTATTACTGTGTTAGAGCAAAACAATAACGCTTCTACTGAAAACTAAACACTTTTATTGAGACTAGTATTTTCCATCTCTAGTTTTGGATACACAATTTGACATTTTCAATGCTCAATTAAGTCTAGTTTTGGATATACAATTCGACTTGTTTCGAGGGGCTGCAATGTCCCATCGTTCCTGGTTTCGGCCCACTGTATCCGCGAAGGCCGGAAATCAGTCCATTCATATGCCCGAGCGCCGCGCGCTGCGAGAAAATCTCCCTTCGGCACCCACACTCGCCGAGCCCAAAGCGGCCTGTTTTCGCACGCCGCCGCCAGGGTCGTGCGCGAGTGTCTGCGGGCCATCGCCCGGCCCGTCTCATACACTACGCGCCCTCATGCGCGCGTATCACAGTCTCGCGCTCCGGGAATTGAAGTTTTGCGCTGATGGGACTTCGAGGTTTGTACTATCGAAGTCAAAGAGAGAAGGGAGAGTGAATACATGAAGGGTGTTGACTTTCTACAATTTCTCGAATCTTTTGAATCGTTCATTTGACAAATTGTGTTTAACTAGGTAGTAAAATCCCACCAAGGCGGGCATTCTTTGTAGAAACGAGACAAAACACAACATGTAACTAAGAATATGAGTTATTGAATTAAATGATAAAATAATGTGAAATCAAAACAAACAAAATATAAACGCGGTGAAAGTAAACGTTAATGAAATACTGATTAATTTATAAAAAGTGCTGTATGTGTAAATTGAAATAAAGACGAATGAATTTCCATTTAAAAACGATTTTAATGAAGCATATTATCATGCTCCTTACTACCCGTACAAACCTGAACCCGTGTTGGAAAATGAAAAAGTCAAACTTTATTTCGATCGCACAAATTCTGGCTCGTAAATCTATGGAACATAAGAGGACGATCTCTTAATAACTCACAAGAAGCCAAAAACTGCGTTTCTTTTTTATGCTGCTGCTGTTATAATTAAATTTGACACCTGTTTTCTACACTTCTCGACCTGGCTGTCAGGGGGCGAGAGCCCTGAATTCTCCCACAAGTCACTAGAGGAGCAGATATACTTGAGCAAATACGGCTTTTGATGCGCCATGTTTCAGCCTGTAAATATCCCGCGCACACTTCCTTAGGGGTATTTTTGCTTCTCTGAGCGCCAGAAAGAGTCGTCAGAGGATTTAAGCTATTTTGATTGTACTCATATACAGAAATCCATCATCGAAGGAAAGGGCGAACGTTCATTATTTCTGCATGAACGGAATTTTTTAAAAGGGGTGTTAAGGTGAAGACGCACCACCTGACACTAGTATTTCGTCAGAAGTCATTGTTTCCCCTAGAGTGGCTGTTAGTCCCAAGTGGCAGTCTCAGTCACCCATATGTAATCATAATTTTTGTATTTTATCTAGGCTCCAATATGATTTGTATTTTAGAGGCTTTTGATTCAGAGTAAAAAACATGTTTCTCCTGTGTAGAACCGAGAGGAGTGGCCTTAACATTTTTCTTTTGTCCACTCTTTCATTAAATAATATTTGTTACATAAAACGTTCTCTGTGTAATTATCCCGAGACTATCCTACCATCAGGGTTGGGCAAAATACTTGAAAAATGTATTTCAGATACAAAATACAAAATAGTTCGTCGAAAGTATTTTAGATACCAAATACAAAACACTTTCATAGAAGTATTTTAGATACAAAATACAAAATAGTATTTTAAAATACTTTTGAAAATACAAAATACAACTAACGGTGTTTTACACATAATATCTTCTATCCCATTTTTTTCTCTTTTAAACAATCATTCACGTTCAATAAAAGATCACATCACAGTTAAAATTGAATTATTAAGAATATATAACTTTATACAAAAATGTTTCAAATGAAATTTTCAACCCGTTTCAGATATCCGTATGGGGTCATCCATAAATTACGTGACGCCAAAGGGGGAGGGAGGGGGTCTGAGGCAGCGTTACGCTGCTTTTCGTATAGACAAGGAAGTGCGTTACAAGAGGGAGGGGATATTGAAAATTCTCGAAATTTGCGTTACGTAATTTATGGACGGCCCCGATCATTTATGATGTTCATATTTTAAGTCTGAAAGGTATCTTGTCCATGCTAAGAGCCGAAGGAATACTTGGGGTTTAAAGATCTGTGTTCTTCGGAGGTGATAGTTTGGGACAAATATTGCAGGTTATAGACAAATAATCAAGATACCTTTCAGACTTAAAGTATGAATGAACATCACAAGTGATATGGATATCTGATGGAATACCGCGGATTTTTAGGTTTTAAATGATGCATTTTAGGTGCCTAAAACAGGTTCTTTCAGCATCTGTTAGGCTTTTTAAATGGTAGAATATCCATTTAAAAAACTCGAAACTTACAAGAAAACTCACTTTTTGACCATTCATTATATTTCTCAAAGATAAGAGCATAAATCAATATTACGTAGAATCAGTATTGAACATTGCGATAATACTATTTATGAACAAGTTTGTTTATAGTTAGAATTATTCCTATCGTATTTTGCCTCACAATAAATTACTAATACAAGTTCTCAAGAGAAAATGGTTTCTTATCGGTCAAGATCACTTTGCCTTCGGGGAAATTCAATCGCTTTATCTTAGAAACGGAGGCAGCTTCTCCACAAAGTCAGGAAGTAGTGGCCTGGAGACTTTTATCGCTAGATCCTTGTCCGGTATATTCATTTCTCGCTCTCTTACAGGCGACAAAATGAGACAAGGGGATAAAAAGGTACAAGAGGACGAATGCAATTTCGGTTGTTAAAAGTAACTTACAATTAATATCATTAAAGACCGGATTCCCGTGTAGTTGCATCTTTTGTTTGGTAACTTAAAATTGGATAAGACCTTGACAGAAATTTGGATCATGAAACGGACGTTATTTTAATACGAGTTTTATTTTGCACGATATTGCACGTTTTAGGTAATGCTGCCAGAAAATTGCAAATGTTAGGATTTTACATGATGCATGATTCATAATTTATTGCTTAAAATATAATTTTTATATTATCAACTTGTTTTAATGTATGTTTTTAAAATGTTTTATTTAAGAAAAAGTTTTGATGTCATAACCCAGTATTGCATTCGCGTAGTCTGTGAAACCGTGTAATATGTATTAATTCCGCATTTTGTTGCCCTGTGAGCGTCTATACGTTTCATGATGCCTATTATCTAATTAAAATTTCCGACAGTGAGCTACTGCAGCACGAATATGCGATGTTACCACGAACTAGGTCCGCGGCCCTTGTGTCGGCCGCTCAGCCAACGCTATGTTCGGGGTTCATCTTCTCAATCGGATCATATTCGCTGTGTCAGTCTTCGCTGAACTTACCAACACGAGACTGCATGCGCGAGTCACATTTGATCTTACGTTCGGGCGCGAAGCTTGGTGGCAAGCGCACTGCGTTTCAAATTCATCGAAGTTCTCGGAACAGATTATGCTCTGGGAAATCAAAAGAGAATAAACGTAGTTTTGACCGCTTTTAGCTGCGTGCACACGTACGCCAGAGTGAGGCTCGGAACATACATAACTAAATGTAGAACGAAACTTTCCCTGTCTGAAACATAGATTGATAAAAGATAAAATAATTTCTCAGAAAATAGTTTAGAAATATACAAAATTGTGCCAGGCGGCTTAGTTCATTGGTCAGCGTGCTTCCTTTCCATGACGCGACCCCGGGTTCGATTCCCGGTCGAGCAAGTATACAGTATAGTGTGCGTTTTCCTTGCAATGTCCGAGTATATGTTGCTGTGTGACGATGAGAAAACTCACTTTTCAGGTTGAGAAGACCAGAATACAGTGCAGGGATGTCTTTGTGCTAACCACACGTACCCCCTTAGCCCATGGCCGCGAAGCCGGAACGCTGCTGGAAGGCCATGGCCCGTACGCGGGCTGTCGCGCCAAGCACAAACATAATTGTAACTTCGAATGAAAACAATTAAGAACATTTCTTCTGTATCTTAATTATTTTTGAATTATGAAGGTTTATTTGTTTTTTTCTTTTTTTGTATTTTTATGCTAAATTTATTTTTTGGGCGCATAATATTGAAAATATCAAATATGGTTTGATTAAACAATATGTACAATCTTATAATAAAACACAAAAATCATATTTCAATCGTCCTAAATATCACATCCCAGATATAAAATAAGTTGATAAATGGATTAACTGGAGTTTTTAGGCTACTTAACACTGTTTTGCAAAATTTTGATATTTTTATTGCATTTTTTTGCACGTTTTGGTGTTTTTATTGAAGTTTAGGGAGTTTCACTGCACGAAAATCCGATCTTTAAATATCATCCTTGTCTGTTGTGCCGTCACGAAAAATAAAAGGTAAAAGAAGCCATTGACAAAGGAAATTAGGCAAATTAGTCTTATTTTAGGTTTTTAAATGTAAGGCACAAATAGGCACAAGTATGCATTAATGTTGAAATACTATTTTAGGTGCTACAAAATTGACGGGTTTTATTTCAAATAAACTTAAAATGTGTATATAAAGCTTCATTTGGTACAAGGTACCCAGGAAAAAAATAGATTTTAACCTAAATATACCATAACGAAATATCAGCTCTTAAAAACAAAGCAAGCACAAGTTCCTGATCACTGCGCACAACCACAGGGCCACGAGGCACACACATGGGCAGCACTCGTTCTGGCAAGCGGAGCCCTGCTCTCCGAGAAATTGAATCTGAGCTCGCGATTACAGCCACGGTGTAAGAAATATATCTTATACCGTGATTACAGCGCTCCTACGTTTATCTCCGGTTGAACCGACGACGGAGGGAAAAAACGTAATCGGAGGTCCGGTCGCACACGTCCACGTGGCGGGACCCTCTCCATTTACTGGCCCAATCAATGTTTGTGACGGATTAAGAAAAAGTATTTTCAAAATTTGTATTTTGAAAATACAAAATACTATCAGAAAGTATTTTCGATACAAATACAAAATACATGTTTAAATATGTATTTTCGATACAAAATACAAATTACAAAAGTATCGAAAATACGTATTTTAAATACAAGTATTTTCGATACTGCCCAACTCTGCCTACCATCCCTTTAATTGATAACACTACCCCTTCCAAAAGGCACAAACAAAACACATTCACTGAAAAAAAAATACAAGAGTGATCTGTCACATAAAATTAAAGAACATCGGAGCAGAACCGTGTATTCATTCTCACAATTGTTATTTCTAGTACCTATCTCATAAAAAAACACTGTCAGAGAAAAACTTCAGAAAATTGATATCTATTCAAGACTTTTAAAATTGATGCAGAAGTCTTATCTAGCTGTATATAATTCATAAGTTTCTTTTGACGACCTCTAAAACTTGGTTTGAACGGTCTAGAATTCGTTATGTTATGCTTTTTTGAATGCGTGGGTGAACTTTATAAATCATTGTACAAAAATGAAAGTCTTTGACTTACGTAATATAGATTCTTCAAAAGTCGTAGACATTCTCACTAAAAAGGACTCGTTTTAAAGATTCATTATGTGTACGAGTCGTAAAACGAATAATCACTATTATTATTATTATTATTATTATTATTAATATTAATAATAATTATGAGCTAGCTATTGGAGTTCAAAACTGAATGCTCATCCTCTGGTTACAGGAACCTCTTCCAAAAATGCGATCAATTTACATGCCAATCTCCTGCAAGAACAAAGAAGGTGACTGATAGTCTCGGCTTCTTTACCTTAGTATCTGCAGTGTACATTCCTTCAAAGAGATCCTTAATTTTCCATAGGCCAATTAACACCCAAAAGCCCCCAATCATGTTAAAAGTTTGCTTAACTTTAGAAAAATCCTTATTCGCATCATAGGATCCTTTTTATGAATAGTCTCTCCTACTTTGTCTCCATAGAAGATATTTCCTTTAAGTTGGTCGTTATTTTGGAAAGATCGCAATTTCTTTCACCTTCCTCTCATTATATTTAAAATCTAAGAAAAGAAGAGTTGCAAACTTTCTGAGCAAATATAATGAGGAAGAGATAGAAGAAATTTTAACCACGCCAAAATAACGACTACCCTGGTGTTCCTTTAATTCAGAGGTGTTCACCTACGAGGAAAATGGGGAGTTGCACTTGAGACCGCCCTCACCTCCGCCTCGGCCTTATAATATCACACTTCATCAATCTCCCTCTGCCTGGCTGCAACGGGGTTGCCACGAGGGGGGGCACGGATTGTGTCTACAAGGTGGGGAAGCGCGTGGGTGTAAGTTGTTGAGCCGATCCGGGTGGCCTAGATCTCTAAGGGAGTAGTGCCATGGCAATCTGCGGCAGAAGGATCGCATGTCCTACTCCCGCCTCGGGCATGGTTGTATTTTGTGTTCGTCGTTTCACCTCTGATCATCATATTACATCGTTCAGTGTTTAGATACCCCTAACGTTAAAAAAATAGTGGTAGCTAATAACCTCGTAGTTAATGCGACTTTAAAGTAAAAAAAATGTTATTGAAATCAATCTCACGAAATCTCTCCACGAAAACCAGATGTTGGATCAGGGTGTAGAGAAGGGAACTCAAGTTGCTTGTAATCTAGAAGTCTGTGAAGAGTGCAAAAAGATCATTAGAGTGAGCGAGTCGATGAGCACTGATTTTGGGCGTGTCAAATACAGTATTATTAGTGTAGTGTATGCTATATATATATATATATATATATATATATATATATATATATATATATAAGGAGATGGAGGTTTTTCTCTCTTGCTAGAACGTAAGATCCGGCGCTGCCCTACACGTCCGCTAGCAGGTTTCTTCTACTTCAGGTATCTCCCATAACGGAGCCCCGCCCCATCCGATACCAGTTCTCAAGTTGAAAACATGGACTTCCGCGACCGGAGTCAATGTATTCTTAGCTACACGCGAGACGCCACGATCTACGCACATTTGCCTGTTGCCGGATTTCAGGGAAGGTCTCAGTGTGAAGGTCGAATCGATTGTAATTGTGCCTAAGACGTGACCTCCCACGGCCGGCCAAAACTGTATGCTCTTATCTTCAGACCGGTATTCCGTCAGGTGTAGAATGTGCATGTAAATGTGTGTGTGTGTGAAAGGGGAGAGGAAGGGTAAAGGATGGCCACTCCTGCAATAGAATTGAAGGGCTCAGTAGAACAAGGGGCTATCCCACATTTTTTGTGAAATTGAGTTATTAGCATTATAGAAACTTCAAATATTATTATTTTGGTGTAATATGTTATATAAATCCGGTATAGACTTATATGCAGGTGTTCTGTGTATAAAAGTTTAAAAATTTATTGAATTATATGAGGAAATTTGAAGTAAAACCCTCATTATCTCAGAGCGTTGTCATTGTGGTTAGCCCCTTGTTCTACTGAGCTCTTCAATTTACAAATACTAGCCAGTGACGAGGCGTGATATTTTGATTGTCGTCAATAGATACACCCGGAGCCTGAATCTCTCGTTCTGAAGGGACGAGGTCGGCGGGAGTGTTGCAATATTAAAGGGTGTTCCGTTTTTTAACCCTCAAAACCATACTGTTGTTTGTTTTATATTAATTTTTTGGGGTAAATATCCTAGTTCGCCTTAAGGTAATGTTTAAATTGAAATTGATTGGGAAATCTTTTCTTTGACTGCAAAATTAATATTTATTCAATGCAATAGATGTGAAATGAATCAATTATTTTAAAATTAGTTTGGTATTCGATTATCATTCATTATTTTTTCTTGTTCTTGAAAGTACGCCCCTTCCAGACAAAAAAATCAAAATAGGCCTGAAGATAACTGACCGATCGGTCGCTGCGTTTTCAGCATTTTACACTCTATCGTTGCTCATAAGTCGAGACGTTGACCATTCGCTGTGTAAAGAAACACGCAATGTGTCATGTAAGTGGGAGGCGTGAGCGAGTGGACTGTTGTGAATTTTGCCCCCTCTTACAAGCCTGGGATAACTCAGAAGGACTACTTCTCCGATTTAGTAAAAGGCAACTCGGTAGGAGAAGATACCGGAGATGTGATATGTCACCATTGCTTAATTCAACACAACACAAAATTTAACAAGGAATATATAATTATAAAAATTAGTGATTACATAAATTAGTGGAATACAATAGTATGCTATTGAAAGCATACTTGAATGTTGAGGGCAGTTGATCTGAAAGAAAGTACATGAAACCAGTGATCTCGCCCAGTGGCGGACGAAGGCTGAGTGACGCAGCAGGATGACGTCACACACAAGGAGGTGCCGGCGGGTCTGTGCAGGTGACAACTTGCAGCGATCCACCAGAGGCAGCGGCCGTTGAGAGGCAGCACGCTTAATACATAGCAAGCGTGCAATAATGATGTGCACTGAACAGCGCAACACAGTTAATACAGCACAGTACAATAAAACTGGGAGTCACGAGTTGAATGTTGGCGAGCCAAACAGCATACAACAGTACTGGCGCCACATGCGTAGCATGGCACGGAGCACAAATGTTGCACTAACACAGCCAGTCAATGTCACAATATATGAAGTCGTACACAGTGTGCAACTTAGTAACAAAGTTAATTATAAACCATGACGGGCGGCTTGGCCCTTGCGGAGCGCAAGCGTCCTTTGGCAATGGTAAAGTTAGATGCCATGATGGCGTGAACTCGGCTTACAGAAAGCACGGGTGTAAAATACACGGAACAAGTCACGTAGTGGTTGCCGGTAATGGCTCAAATAAAGTTCATTAATATTGCGAACATAAGCGTGGCTTGCAGTTCGATAATGAAACAAGTAATTGCCATGATGGCTTACAGAACGCACGACTGAGCGATGCGGAGTGCACTAACAAAATCTCGGCACGATTGCACACAGAGAAATTTCCATCACGTCTGCACTGCACGAAATCTTTAGCACGACTGACCGGCACAAGATCTGTAACGCAACTGCACGGCACGAGTTCTGAGGTGCAACTGAGTAGTGACTGGCGGCGGCGACGCTCGTTGGGAGCATTTTGCCGCCGAATTTTGTGCGGTAGCCAATGGGAGGCAGCAAAACAAATTGGTTGGATTATGTGCTTAAATTTAAGAAAGAAAGGAATTCATAAACAAGGTGCAAGTTAGGCATGATTTTAAATTATAGAAATTACGCCTTTAATATGAAATTAACAGGAAGGACCTGAGCTGTTGTGTTACAAACCAACTGTAACGGCGCACGTTGCCACATGTGGCAACGGCTATGTACGGCGAACGCCGGAGGCGGTAGTTTTCGTAAGAATTGGCCGCGGACAGCGCTTGGCAACAAAGAAGTTGTATTAAAGCGAGTTTGCGAAACCACGCGATGTGCTTCAGTATGAAATATAAAATAAATATAAGATAACTTGTTCGAACATGTCACATGACCGGCGTTGCATACTGTACGCTCTTGTGCTGGAGAAAGAGTTACATATAAATTTAGATTATATATTATTTAATTTCATTAAAAAATAAATGTGTATCATTTCTTTTGTAAAATAATGCGTAACGTTTGGAGGCTGTCATGTTCCTGTTGTATTGATTATTCTTTAATGTACCGAATGAGACAAACCAGTGTAAATACTCCTAAACATTTTACAATATTAAATATACTGAGACTCGAGTCGTTCTGTTATACTGGAAAATTTTTGAATGACAGTTGTAAAAACACTCTTTCTCTCTTATGGATTCCCATTCTTTCTCAATTAACGCACGGGACAAGCTGCACATTCCTCTTCTTCTTCTTGTGTTTATCTTTTATAATTACGTATTAATTTTAAAATAGAAAAACTGCTTTCTACAAATACTGTTGGAGCTAGTTAATATTAACTTAGCTTAACAGAAAAGCAGCTTTTTACTACGACTACCGCAAAAATGTCTGTGGATTTTTACTAATTACTAATTCTTCTCTAAACTCTTGGACGTGCATAATTTTTATAATTTTGTTTGGTCATCGCCGCAGGTATCGATTCCCGGACGCTTTACCCCTGATACTAGTGGATTTCATCACAGAGAAGGAAGAGCTGTAGGAAAGCTACCGCACAGAAGTACAATTTACGCTCTACACGGAAAATCGCCTGTCCCAAATATTGTTTCATGTCGCAGAGTACCTCTTTATTAAGACCAATAAAGTGAAGAAAGTACTGTCTACAAATTCTGGAACAATATTATTATTAATTACTGTGAACACAGAGATAAAAAAGTATCTGAAATGTAATTGAAATGTTTTATACTTACCAAGATCTCGACATGAACGCTGGGGTGTACTTCAGCAAGAAATCCAACTATTCACCATCATTGAAAAACGTAATACATCACAATCACTGAAATGTTTTGTAAAGGGACATTTATTTCAAACGATTAGTGGACACTGCGTTCATATACACTCACTAATCGGAATTTAAATGCGTTCTTTTAACTTAAAGAAGCATTCACTTCGCTAACTATAACCTCACACTTCCAAACGTTTTCTTGCCACGAAGCGTCAGCTGCTTTTGATTCCATTGCACCTCGAGAAACCAAACGACGAAATGAACAGATGCCAGCAGATAAATGTCAATTTTTTTGAAGATATTACTAAACTTTAGAGTTTATAATATTAAACCGGTTAAAAATATCAAAAAAATTACACAACAAGGGCTTATTATCTTTTACTTGAAGCAAAAATCACTAATTTGATTAGGTAGAACGCGTAAATATCTTTCTAAAAGCCGATACACACGGTATAGTTTTCGTGTAGATTCTTCATATAGTCCAAACTTTACGTTTTCTACATGAGAAAATTATGAACATGTTCGTAATTTTTCGTGTAGAAAGCATCCAGCGCCTCTAGCGGTTGAATCGTTCACTAACGGTAATAGGCCATGTCGATTTTGAGGTTAGGTGTGTCAAGGTGCGATTGTATGAAGTGATATATTGTGATTAACTACTTCCTTCCTTATCCCTGCCTTCCAATTTTTATTTTCTATGCCGCTCATGGTTAATTAATACTAAATCAAGATCACAGCTAGAACGCACGACCATAAATACCATCACTGAAAGTACTCGGTCGGCGCAATTCAGTTGTTTCCCGCTAGCCCCCCTGGCGGCGGCTTGTGGCGATTCATGCAGAAAGCGTATAGAAAACGTATAGACCGTGTATGCGCTACTTTTTGGCTTTTATACGTTCAGTTTGAGATCATGACGTTTCTATACAGACTCTGTATTAGAATCTACTCGAAAACTGTACCGTTAATATCGGCCTTAAACAAAAACTCTTAAGAGTTTTAAATATAAAGATGATTCAGCACTTCTGTATGCTTTTCAGTATCTATTTCCATGCGCTGCATATTGATTCGGAAGTTGCATTTTGCAGTATGCTTTTTGCAAGATAGCACATTTAAAGAAGTGTGCCACAAATTAATAAATACGCTGGATACCACAAAGTAAACAAAAATAGAGCGGCGTGAATCAGCTTGACTGATGTCTTGCATATTGAGAATGATCCCAATATGGTTGTAAATTTTCTTTAATTTAAATTTAAAATAATATTCGCAACTTGTTCGAATGAGTCTGACGTACCCATTTCAATATTTGGGATTTCCATCATCGCTTATCGGAAACATTTCATCTTTACGCCAAAAACTCATTTTCAGTACTAGTTAAGTAAGTAAATACGCATGATTAGTACGTAAAACGAAAACATTGATATTTTTAATTCTAGAGGTCATATGAATTTATAAAGGCTCTCATACTTACGCTATTTATTTATTACAATATATATATATATATATATATATATATATATATATATATATATATATATGTAAGAATACCTTTTTTTTACAAAACCTAAATATTACAGAAGCGAATAATTGAATTAACATATACACTAAAATTCAGATATTAAAACGGGGGTAATATTAAAATTTGAATTACATTCTATATACATTCACTGTTAAAATTTGTGTATTCACATTTTGAATGCCCCAATGTTTCTTCCTTATATACTTTAGGTCAACTTCAGGGATACGATCATGTTCAAAAGTAATAACAAAGTAACGTGATTGATCGTCTAAAGTTAAAATTGTTAAAGATGTGAAAGTATTCAGTGTAAAATATTCCATTCACAAGGAAAAACACTGATGTGTGAATACGAACGGAGGATAAAAGATAGGTTGAAACCTATGCATCCTGAGATTAGCTACGGCCTACGGGATTTCGTTTAATGCAGCCCACCCAGTGTGGTGCGTCATCGTGGGTAGGATAAACTTCGGCGAACCGCGGCTTTCAGAGATTTAACATTCCAACCCACCCTTAGAATTCATTAGTCAATGTCTTGCTAAGAGAAGACTACTCCTCTTCCACATTCTCTGCTCATTCCTTCCTCCTCGACATCACTCTTCCCCTCCCTCGAGAGTTCCTCTGCACTGGACGAGCAAAAACGAAGGGGAGAACGTTCCAGAGGAGACGCAGAATAATGCCCTTAAAAGCCACACAAAAGCTCAATTATTGTGTCTCCTTGCAGAATTGTTAGTCGTTTTTCACCTCTGTCAGACCGAGATCGTAGTTTCACGTAGTGTTGGCAGATGGAAAGGTGCGCCAGGAATGTTAGCAATTAAGTTAATGTTTCTGTTACAAGAGTTTTATTATATTATTCGCGCCCAAAGAAGGGAGTGTAAGAAATGTGTACACATTCTTCTTAATTACATCAAACAGTGCAGTCATAGGAATTTCGACGTCGCGTTTAATCTTCTCTAGTCTTTCTTGGGTTTTCAAAGATTTAGATTAGCTTGTCGCTAGGAGCAGTGAGGGAAATCCGTCAGCCAGCAGTTAACGAAAATTTCTCTCCCTCAAAAAGTTAAATTCTTTTCCGAAACTTTAGCTTGCACTTAAAAAATACATTTAATGTGCATCATACAAGCGGTGGATTGGAGAAATCTATAATAAAGAGGGGATACTGGCCTACTGCAACTTTTACTGCCTTAATCTTCAGAAGAGCAAATTTGGATATTGCAAAGATTTTGAGAGAATACAGAAATTAATCAATTATAATCAATTTGAAAAATATTTATTTCAAAAGAGAGTTTTTGCACGCCATAGCGGACAACACTATCGATCTTCTACGCATGCGCAGATGCACAAAAGTGATGCAAAACTTGAACTGCGCATGCGTACAAGATTTTGATAGTGCTGTCCGCTATGGCAAAAACTCTCTAAAGCCTCACAAATATAAGATAATATTCATGAATAGTCGCGTAGCAAAGCCCTTGCCACCAAGGACGGGATGCATGTCTCCCTCATATGGACCATTCCCATTGCGCCGCTACCGTAGGTCGTCTACAACAAAAGAATTTCACGACTTTTGACACTTTTCATTAAAACATATTTATTTTCTCAACAACTCTCCCATATAAGTGTTAAGGACCAGATAATATGTGTGTATGTGTGTGAATGAACGTGTATGTTCCAAGAAAGGGCTTGCTTCGAGATGACAGTCATAATATGTTATCTTATCACTAGGAGGCGGATTTTCATGACCTCAAACATCGCCAAAAATGATCAATAAAATGCCCTTAAACTGTCATAAAAATGCTCTAAAAGTAAAGAAAAAAGTATGTAAAAAATGTTATGAAAACCGGTTCGGGTGAACAACTCAATCTGTTGAATACATTACTGATGTAATGAATGCTTCTTCTATTCGTTCAAGCGAACTCAGCTTTCAAACTTTTGGTTTGGACTGTTCTTTGCCAGGAAATATCTGTCTTTAGTTATCCCGAAATCGGCTGAACCGACAATGGCACTGACATGGGACAGGAACCTTAGATTGCATACTCACTGCGGCTGACATTACAATTTCGGAACAAAGAAATCAAATAGTCCACTCAGGTATTATTTGGAGAACATTTGTTGCATCTTATAAATATTATTTGCAGAAAGTACCACTAAATTATATTAAAGTCAACAAAATAAGCGGAAATGTATTAAAAATGACGTAAAAAGGTAAAAAATGATTTATAATTCGAAATCAATAAAAAATGAAAAAGATGACGTATAAAAATGGGTCATTTCCTTTTGTCATAACATAAAATGAATTTCTAAACTAAACGGAATTTTTCTAAAGAAAAAAGACATTTCTTTAAAATCCGCCCCCTATACTTGTCATATTGCCGATTCCAGAACATTAGGCTACATTGGTAGTTCTGACTATGTTTGAACTGTTTTTAGGCACAAAGCTGCATGTATTTCCTCGCAACTGCACAAATCAAGTGCCGCTTCAATAAAACATTATTTTAATCATCTTATATTCAATGATTACGTAAATTGGTATGTTGCAACTCATGTACAGTAATTCGTCGACAGCCGTGAATTCGCCATTCGCAAATACCGAACATTCGCGATTACAGAAATGCTATCGGTTTTTTACATTCGCGACTTCAACATTCGCGAGTGCGTCTTTTGGTCGTAGTATATTTTTTTGAAAATGAGTACATTTCCTTTTCTTTATCAGCTCGGCAGACGTCGGAGCTCAAAGTATCACTTTATGAAAAAAAATTCAAAGATGATACGTGAATTCACATTTATATAATAACACAATTGTAAAATAATTCAATTCAGCTGCGCCGAATTGGAGGTAAGGGTTTTGACGAAATGAACAGAAAAGCCATTCAAGATCTATATAACTTATTATAATGCGCTCATTGTAGAGGAGTTTCGGGATATCATCAGTGAAGAAACCTCGACGGTAATGATGAAGTAACTGAAGCGAAACTTTGTCCTAGAGCAACTTCAATGTCAAAACAATTAATGGCGTTCTAAAATCAACAATCTCTGGTGGAATTGGCATTCGAATGAGAACCGAAAATGGAAATAACGTCGAAATTTAAGAGAGAATAGAAGCAGTGACTCTTCCATATTTGGATATTAGAACCATGAGGAGTATGATGAAACAAAAAAATTACCAAATCCTATATCCAATCACTTTCAATATTGAAATAAGTTTCAAATTATTTAATTATTTTATTTCTTCACTTTGGGATGTTAATTGTGAATATTCTGCTTGTACTAGCGCTTACTCAGTTCTACTATAATTGATTTTCAAATATTTTTTTCTTTTTTAAACAGTTTTTCGATATCCAGGAACCTAACCCACCTTTCTTCATTAAAAGATAGACTCAACATTCGCGAGGTTTTTTGGGAACCCGACTCTCGCGAATGTTGAAAGATTACGGTACTTGGAAAACCGCGTGCAAGTGTTAATCTTTATTTTTGCTTTCTAGATAACAATGAGTAAGGCACGAAATGTGGCTTTAAAATATTCGCTTTCGCACTCATTAATAATTAACTAATTTGTAACCCCCACAGAAAATGTAGAATATGTTGAAATCTTATCAACTAACACGATGTTTTAGTTTTATGTAATATTTGTGCAGTAACTCGACTCTCAACAAAACAGTTTGTTCTATAAACAAGCCAAATCGCCATTAAATGCAAAGAAACCTATTGATGTTAAAGTCGACCAGGATGGCAGAGGGGGATAAGAGCATGTGGCGACTCAGCGCTTCGGTTCGAAGGGTCGCAGGTGCGAGTCCTACCTTGGGCATGCTTATTTGTCCCTTATCTCTCATATACAGTTGGTAACAGTCTTGATTGTGCAGTCCATAATTTCCTCGAAAAACGTTAATTTTAAGCGGAAAATTAATACTTATGAAAAATATATTACAAGATAATTGAATAATTACAATTAAATAAAATGTAACTTTATACACCAAGACGAAATGGCCTTGAATTTCATAATTCACCAGCACATTTAGTCGCTCGGGAACTAACCGCTAGTAAGGTTTCCAAGTAACAAAATGTACTGGTAAATTTCAAATTCAAGGCCGAGAACCTGCGGTTCCTGCAGGTTCTCTCTAAATTTAGAAGATACTATCTCTAAAATAATCACATCTACACTTTTGAGAAATAATTTTTCCACATTGATGATTATTAAACAGTTGTTCAAAAACATACAAAACAGTCTTAATGTAAATATATTGTTTTACACAGCTAGTCGCATACTCCAATGGAATTCAAATCCTTCTATTGAGTATGATCATTTTCTTGAGAAAGTTGCAAGATTAGGAGTTTCCCTTGTTTAGCAAAAAATTCTACACACACAAACTTTTTATTTGCACATGGAAAGTCCATTTGTGCTTTCGGATCTTACTAAATACAAACATTTATATATTAACGTCAGTAACTTGTATTTTCTTTCTCGCTGCGGAGTAGAGAAAAGTTATGTAATGTGCGAAAAAATGCAAATTTTTAACAGAAAAACTATTATTATAGGGCCCTGGTAACGAAAAATGGATAAATAAAGTTGTTAAATGTAGGGAAAAATCCTCTAATATGGTGTAGCCAGAATCCGTGCTTTGTGGCTCATTGATACCGGAAAATCGAATACCAGCAAAACGTATGTTCGTCGGTGAACAACGCTAGCGGATAAACAATTCAGCCAATTTTCTCTACAATTGATACTACCCAATCAATCTGGTTGATGTCGCGGCCCCTTGAAATTTAAACCGTTATTTTAATTTTGGGGGGTACTTTGCATGAAGCCCCTGAGACATATTAAATTTTTTTTAAAAGAATGGCTCCATATTTTTAATTAAGTTTTGTTGTTGAATAATGTGAGGGAGGTTTAAGAAAATGGTGCATCGTTGAAAGCTCCAATTTTTCGAAAATTGAAAAAATTCGAAATGTTTTCGGCGTCTTCCTACAATTGTGAAGATAGAGATTGTTCTCATAATGAAATCTGTTTCTTACAGAAATATTTTGAAATAAGGTCTTGTACAATTTTTGAAAATTGGAGTACTTTTCACATAATTTTGCGTGAATGTACGGGCGAGAAAGTACGTGCTGTTTTAACACCACTAGTTTCATTTTTTCAAAACTTCAATTTTCCCTTTTGTTAGTATATTCGTTGTAGCCTGAACATGAGAAAAAAAATCCATGTCCTCAAAACGTCTCAGAACAAACTTTGACTACCTAATGAAAAATAATAGTTATTTATGTCACGAGTCCTTAAAGACTAATAGAGGACGAGTCACATAAAATGTTTTTGTTATTTCTAGTTTATCGCTTATTCAAAATAAACTTTTATCACTTTCATTAGTTAAGTTGTACTGGATACTTTGTTTGTGATGAAACAGTTGAATGCTTTTTCTGCTAATGCAAGCTGATTGAGAAAAAATGTCCTAGAATTTCGAAGTATCAGCATATATTTTCGTGCCAATGGTATTCTGGAGGAAGCAGACGATGCAAGATATAGTTTGATGCCTTCTAAATCTGTAACGATTTATGAAAAAGCGTATGGTTTATTTTGTGATTGACGAACGAAAAGGAATGTTCGAGGCATTAACGAAGATATTAGCTAGCATATTTGAACGAACTATCAAAAACATTTAAACCAACTTGTCTCTAGTCATACTTTAGTATGCTGAAAAAAAATGTATAAAAATACATGAGAAGACTGAGTATTCACGTAAGTTATTCAATCCCTATAGTTTGAAATAATAGTAAATACCGAAGGCTAATTATATAAAATTTATTTGAACATACTATTATAAAGGTATTGAATATTTAAAGAAAAAATCTAAGCCAATTACAAACCTAAATAATCGAAAGAGCAAGTAACTAAGTTCTCACTAGAGGCTGACGATCACATATACCTGCTTTTGAAGGTCATTCTTGTTTTTGGAGTATTTGGTGCTTGCCGGGGATTAGAACTTGCAGACTTGACCGTGAACAATATACAAGAGAAAGGGGTACAGATTCCTCTGACAATTGTTTATATTTATTCCCCAAAATTGTGTTTTGTGTCAAAGTCATATTTATCCCAAGATTTACGAGCACTGATAAAATCTAAACCCGAAAGTCCGCTAAAATATTTTTAATGGACTCCGAGCATTTTAATGGCCGTTGCTATGGACGCGTTCTTAAAGCGTTGTTTAGATGGTTGGTTGCTAAGGGGCTATGTGCGTATATACTAAAGTAAATAACAAAAAAAAACTTTTTTGCTTAAAATTATGTGATTCAGAGTTATTTCAAATAGTTTTTAAAACTACTATCTCTCAGAATATCTGAGGCCAAACTCATCAAATATACTAGATTGTAATAGTGACAGACAATTTCCTGTTTATTAACAAAAATAATCCATGCTTCCTATTGGCTGCAGCAAGAATACTACCTAAAACCCTATAGAGAGCGCTAGATCTGAGATCACGTACACATATCGTCCCTTCTAATATTTTGGCGCAAGGGGGTTTCAAGATCACTATTCGCACATTTGGCGGTTTTAGTTGTGAGATAGATGAAGACAAATGAGAATATATTTTTCTCTACACAAAATACTATAAAAATATATTTATCTCAATCTTGTCAAAATGTCAGATAGTACTCTTAACATTCTCAACCCTTCAATTATTGAAACTCCGGAAAGGTCAGCGAAAATGAGACCTATTTTAAGAGTTTATTTTTATGTTCGTGGAAAAAAATGTTGAGGCCCCATATAAAGTATCCCCCTTCCAAAAAATCAAAATCCTTGTTTCAAACGAAGTACATATAGTTCCTTTAAATCGACCAGGGAATATCTATTTTGGAGAAAATTGGATCAACGGTTGAGATGCTACCTTTGATCACTGACAAATGGACAGAAACGTTTTGCCGTCAGTCGATTTTTCGATATCAAGGATCCACGAAACATGAATTCTGACTACACAACGTGTGAGAGAAAGTAATTTACTCATACCATTACATAGGCACGAGATTCAATGATTATTTCGTTACCAGGGCTCGGTAATAAGCATTTATCAGTCGAAAATTCGCCGTTTTCCAGCATACGATTACAATCTTTCTCTTCTTACAAAGTAAAGGCGAGGATGTAAAATTATTGTTTGGGTTTTTTAGTTGTTTGATGAAAAGAAAGTAAAAACGCAGTAGGTTGATCTGCAGAATTGAAACATGTTACTTTCCTTTCTATAACTACGACTCTTCTGTAACGGAGGCTGCGACATACTCTTGATACAATTTTGTACTATTATTTGGTCATGAGAATCTCTTGGCGGGATATGGGATGTATTTTATCAGCCTGCAAGATTTCTGGGAACCATAACACAAGATATAAAATACATTTATTGCTTACTAATAATCTTTGGACAAAGGACAGTGTTTTTCATTTTTCTGATGAAATTGAACGTTAAATAATTATTTTTACTTATTTTTTCCGCAGGGTAAGAATTATCATCTAGATGGGTCGAGCTGCAAAGCACCGACGTCTTCGCCAGTGAAAGCTTCCATAAGAACCCAAACTTAAGGTAAAATTTCTCAACATTATGAGTTCGCTGAATATAAAATCTACTCCACGTTGCAGCCAGCTACGTAATGTAGTGATACCGAATATATTACAGTTAATTGCGCGCCTAAGAATTACTCCGCGTCGCACGACAGCGAGGGTCAGCCGACGACGCCAGGACGGCGGCGGCCACACGCCGCCCCCTACCCTTTGAATTTGTCACGGCCACGTGTCCCGGAGCTTGGGTGGTCGTTTCGTGCGCACGGCACCCCCGGTATTTTTCCGCGACGCTCAGAGCCCTCCCCCAGCCTCCCTTGAGATTTCCAGCCCCTCACACCCCCAGTCATTAATAACTGTCCCTATTTGACGCAAAATTGAAGCGAGAGGGAGCGATAGCCAGCTTCTCTCTCATTTCTCGGCCTCAAAAACACCCGACGATTGGGCAGAAATTGTTTGAGACGCACTACCCTTGCGCCAATAGCCGCCGGAATTAGGCAATGTTCTGGAAGGTTCCAGAATCTTGGGGATAATTTTGGTGGGGGAAAGAAGCTTCGAGGGACTTCGAGCAGGCGACGCGAGGAGAGAAGCGAACGAGTTGCGTTCGGGGTAGGACGCGAGTAGCGGTCAAGGGGGGGGACAAGTTGCCTTTGTGGTGGCACTAGGCGCCGGAGACAGAGTTCGGTTCGTGTTGGATGGACTTATAAAAAACATTGAGTTTTCTTGGGAGAATTTGTGCAAGTCTCCTTTAACAATTGTAGACCGCGGGGCTGTGTGACGGACAATTGACAGTGAATTGTGCTGTGTTAATATCCGACTTGTGCTCGAATTCGGGACTTTTTCGTGAGATTATTAGATGATTCACGAACTCGCTACGATCTCCAAAATACCGTGTGATAGATCGAGAGTGAGGAGATCATTCGTTCGAGCAGACATTACCTAATCATTCACAACAGTGAGCGGACGGCGCTGTGTGTTGGGCCAGCCCCAGCAGCCCCCTCGCGTATACCTGGTTCAGTCCTGCGCACCACCCCACCCGGGCGGCGCCTCATCGCCCGTGACGACCCTTGCAGCCAGCTGACGGCCCGAGGTTATTCAACTTTGGTGGGTTGTGCAAGCCGCCTTGCGGAGGCAGTATTTATTTTGCTTTTGTGGTGCGCCCGTGGTCGAAAGACATAAACTGTGTGGCGAACAATTTTTGCTAATTACCTTTTGACCGGGCGACGAAGAGAGATTCCCCGGCCACGCTTGGCCGCCAAGAGGGAATTTGCGCAAGGAGAAAATCTTTGTCATTGTAATTGTAATAATTTGTATTTCTTAATTTTAACTTGTGTGTGTGCATGACATATTTTTTTTGATTTGGGTAAAGGGGAGCATGCTCGCCGACACGATTGGTACCAGTTCATTCGTGATTTATTACTGAATAAATCCCCCATGTTGTTATATGAATGCAATGCTTCTCATTTGACCCCGACCGCCAGCTTCCTCCATCATCGCCATTTCAGGCCAGACTGTCTATCGACTGAGCGAGCCGGCTACCCGTCCGAGGCGCCCAACCGAAGACGAAGGGTAGTCGCAGTAAGGAGCAGATCTAGGTACTGCCGGTGCCTCTACAATACTTTGCGCAAAATGTGAGCTATTACAAATAAAGAAATTTCTTGCAATTCCCAGTCTTTTCAATGACCTTGAAGTTTAACCAAGTTCTTACACAGATTTTGCGGAACAAATGCCAGAGGTCCGATAACAATCGGGGCGACCTGTGCATTTACGTCCCACATTCGGCTGATCTCGGTTTCTAAACTCGTATTTAATGTGTTTCTCTATCTCCTTGGTAACGACGTTTTGATCGCAAGGCACAGCAACGTTTACAAGTAGACACTTTTTTTTCTCCAAATCTCGGATAACAGTATCCAGTTTGTTTGCTGCTATCGTGCGATGAATTTGTTGGTCGTACTATATCGTACACAGTCCAAAAGATGTCACCAGTGTTGGTGAGTGTTCATACCACTTGGGGCATGTATTTAGAACTTCGAGGGTGATACATTTCTGCCTGTGGAGGTAACTACACACCCTGTCGTGTCTTTTCAAGTATTCGGTCTTTGCTAGAATTGGAGAAGCTGAGACGATATGATCAATGGTTTCTACTTGTTCCTGGCAGATTCGGCGTTCATCATCTTGGGAAAGTTTGAGAACCTCTTTATCGTAAAGTCGTGTTCTCAACGCCTGATCTTGAGCAGCTATTAGAACTGCTTCCTATTTTGGCTTCATTCTTCCCCTTTTAAGCTACATAAATGATTGGTCTTTATTGATCTGCATCTTGTCCAGTCTTTTTAGATACTGTCCATGGAGTCTTTAACATTTCATTTGTTTCAAATTTCATGTTTAGTAGCATCAGAAGTTTAGTGTCTGTGTTATTCGGCGTGCATGTCATAGTTTTCTTTGCAATGCTTCTTGGTACACTAACAATACCTCTGTTACCCATATTCGGTCAGATTTCATGACCTGCCTCATTAGACCGCCATCTTTATGGCTGACTGCATACTTTACCAATCCAACTATTGTAGTATGCCAGTGAGGCTTCAATTTGTCTGAGGCCTCTTCCTCTTTCCTTACGTGACACATAAATGATACATTGTTAGCAGTTTTCTGTTTTTTGATCCACAATTCGAATTTCTTGCTCAGTACAGTCCACTAGTCCGAAACTGTACTCGACTACAGGCACCGCCAAACTACGAATTGCAGATATTTTATCCCTGGAGTTCAGAGCAGACTGAAGTACAAGTCTCTCTCTTCTGTAATACTCCCTGCGAATTCTCTCTTTCATTGTGTCATTCGAGATGCTCTCACTTTCTTCAGTGCTTAGATATTTTTACCTAGCTCACCCTTTCATATGCCTAGAGTTTTACCTAGCTCAAAATCTTGAATCACAGTGTGCATATCAACTTCAATGTTCTCCGACGTCATTTTGCCTCTCTTTAAGTTGATTTTTGCATTTCTTTATGCAGATGTCATTGCTAAAGTCATTCACGACGGACAGATTTGGGAGAAAACCGCTTCATTCTTAGGAAACACTTTAAGATCATCCATGTAAAACAAATGTGATACTGGTGTTCCATCATCATGGAGTTTGTAGAAAAGGCAGTTTGCGACAAGTGTCTAGATAGTGGGATCAAACTAATGCAAAACAGCAGAGGGGATAGTGAATCTCCTTGAAAAATACCCCTGCTAATCTGAATACTTCTGGTTTCTACGCTTCCTTTCCGCTGTGTATTAGTAACCTGGTACTCCACGACTTCATACTAGCCTTGCAAAACTCAATACGTCTAGGATGAAATCGATGAATCTCCACGGTCTTCAAAATCTAATTTTGTGGTACACTATCAAAGGTCTTTTGGTAGTCAATCCAAGCGATGCTCAAATTACAGTTTTCGTTTCTTTACATCATTCAAGATGACTTTATTTAATATCAAGATTCCCTTTCATCCACAAGAACCTTTACGACATCATCTTTGTTCAACTGGCAACAAATGGTTCTTCTCTAGGTGTCTGTACATTTTGTCGGCTATGGCTGAAGTTATAACATTGTACAGTACTGGAAGACAAGTGACTGGCCTGTAGTTCGTCGCCAGAAAGCTGTCTCCCGCATTGGGTAGTAAATACATCATGCCGCATGTGAACCATTCTGGAGTTCCTTTGAGTTTTCTAATTTTTTTAACAGCCTAGATGAGAATGTAGTGCTGTTTAATTAATTAATTTAATTAATTTCTTAATCCAATCCAAAAATCTAGATCTTATCAATCCTGCTTTCCTCCCAGCATGTGCTCTCCTCCTAGATTCCTGGCTAAAATTCTTCAACGTCATCTTTTGAAGAAGTGACAACATTGCCATTCGGTGTTTGAGTCAGATGGCGATAGAAATCTCTTCGCGTTTGTTTCAAACAACCGATTCTGCACACGAAAATCTATTCTGCGTTTGTAACGTCTAATTAGTTGAGCCCATGCTTGGATTTTCTTTTTTAGCTTATCCGGTAGCCTACTTATGTTATTTTCAATTTGGTATTTTTGTTCAACATTGAATATTTTTCGTTGAACTTCAGCGGTATGCATTGATTTGGAAGATGCCTCAGCTAAGAGTGATATTTCATGTCGTGTGTCGGCTCTCCGTTTCATAATTCTCTTCGTCCATGGGGGTACAGGGCTGTTTACTCTGTTTGCTGTCGGCCATCGGTGATCTTGAATGGCCCCAAAATTATCTGATATATCAGATATACAGTTGCATACACGACAGTGGCGGCGCGTGCTCGTAATCACAGAGGGTGCACAAGGATTAGAATCTTAAAATTCAGGGCGCCAAAAGTCTAAGATAATATTGTAATTGTTCTCCCAAACTCTAAGCTATTTCAAAGCTTGAAGTATATCTCTATATATTCAAATCTATTATTATTATTATTATTATTATTATTATTATTATTATTATTATTATTATTATTATTATACTACTACTACTACTACTACTACTCTAATTCACGACTAGATATTATTGTTGTTTTAATAACAGTCACGTGGCTAAAGGGACGGTTGGATTTAAATATACGGTTTGCTGAATGTCAACTCAATGAGCAAAACTATTGATGACTAATACATCTGGTAAGAAAACAAGGAAATCCGTAGAAAGTAATATTTTAAATAAAGTTTCAAAATGTTTAATCGTTGTTCAACTACAATAAAATTGAGTGTGGCCACTTTTAATATTACCCACACTAATGGCTGATCTTGATTAAATCGCGAGTGCTTATTTTCTAGTTCAACTACTGGAAAATACATTATAATGTTACTTCCTTATCCTTGCACAAAGGATATACAGTAAACTCTCGTTAGCACGAACTTACTTAACGCGAAATTCGTCATAAAACGAAAAAAAAAATTGGGTCCCGCCAAGGAACCGTAGCAATGTGGATACACATAAAAATCGGATAACACGAATTTTTATGCCAAGAACCCCGATTATTTCAGTCTCTTGGAATTCATGTTAACGAGGATTTACTCTATGCCCATTTGACGCATGTCACTCCTCGCGACTCCGGGTTAATACGGAAGAGGTCGAAATTACATACATAAATCATTTAGAATCATGACGTTTAACCGTCCATCTCTCGTGCGAAATGCGTACGCAACCAGTCTACCATTTGCGCGTTGGATTCTGTCCAACGGCATTACCCTACTGAAGAATTACTTTTCCTCAGGGTATACCGATTCACTTAGAAAACAAAACAAACAGTTGGCATCCAGTGGATCCAGCACTGACAGACATTGCGAAAAGCCGATGGATGAATTCATAAAGGAATTTAGAGAATTAAGTAGTAATAATAACGAAGATTTTTAAACATTGTTAATAACAATATTAATTATAAACATTTATTAAGAATGTAATTTCTGCATTTCTATTGCCAATGGAAATTTTAAACACGTTTATCTTGTAACTTCATGTTTACTTTCTCGCCTGCTACGTAATTACGTAGTAAATGGTAATAACTGTAAAGACGGTGCGATATTTTGATCGAAAAACTCGTATTGTGAGTTTTTTTCTTCATTCATTTTTAGATTTTTATAAAATGACTTGCATTTCATTTTATAGACTCTAGTCTTGTTATTAGTTCAATATTATTGCAGTTTAATGTACCAGCTTAAATCACACCATCCAACCTAAGGAACTCAAAGCAAGCGTTGTAGCTGGACTCTTGAAGCTAATATTGAAGTATTTCACAAACACTGTTCTAAAAAATGGTTACCTAACTTTGAGATGTTCGAGCTCTACTACACGGTGCACCTACCATAATTTACTAATACTGCTGTCGTTATATAGATATTGCAATGCATCACTAATGTTGAACATATTGAACCTCGCAGAACCGCTCATCCTAGCGCCCCCCACATCCCAAATTTGTTAGGTATCGGGGCCCAAAAAAATTTTTCGGGAGTCAACTCCGCCCTTCGTCTGCCCGGCGCCGAGGAGACGCTTCAAGCGGGCCCGGGGCGTAAAAGTGCTCGCATGCTCTCACCAGCGTACATGGAGAATTACAAAACGCTATGTAAATGCATATAATTCGTAAAATTATATTTTTTATTTAATAAACACGTATCGCCATTTTGGCGATGCAATTGTCCTCAACATGTGTGTCTGTTTCTAATAACCAGAATTTGCATTATACTACGACCAATCCAATCTTCTTGAGACTAACATCATGTAACGCGTCCAACCCACCCTTTATGCACGTAACCTCTGTTATTTTTATAAATATTATTTATAGCCCATTACATAAAATTGGCGCACCAACGTCTTTCTTTAAAAAAGATTACATATTGTGGTCATTATAATATTGGCGTATGGACGTTCCTGTCGTATAAAGAGGTTCAACATATTTTAACTTCTCAATAAATGTTTTAAATAAAATAAATAAACCGTTAGTTAAAATAAATGTTTTCTCCCTTTTCCTATCAGAGCATTTTACTACGTTTATCACCCTCTCTGTTTTCTTTAAAAGATTGTCCAATATTGCTGCTTAAGTTTTGGTCTGAAATTCGCCAGATATATAAAAGGTTGAACTGCAAAAGGAAAGTAATGTACTTTTAACAACGATATTTAATATACTATTTACCATTAGACTGTGTAATTCTAAACCACAAGTAACAAGTATTGTACTTCAGCTTCCGGGTCAATGACCCATGCCTCGATCATACGAGTATTTTCCGTCCAGTTTTCGTAATCCTTTGAGCAAATGATAAGATGGCCCCTTGTAATGCTTCTGGACATTAATGTAACTCCATTATCTGTGTACTTCTTCGAGAATTCAATGGGAAATATAGTTATTGAAATTATCGTTCTCCATGTTGTCATGGCAGGAAGAATTATTTCTTTTCGAAGGACAGTAAGGGATAAGAACCCAAATCTATTGGTGATTTGCCCTTCAAAATATATTTTATTGCATCGGAGTGAATCTTTTGTTAAATCCTCGCAAAAAATCGCTCATTTATTTCTGTATTCAAATTTCTACTAGTATATGCCTTGGGGCAGGGATCAAAAAATTATGAAAACGTGCACAGAATTCACTTTTCCGCGAACCACGTCGCACACTATTTGTACCTGTTTTTGACGTAAAATAAATTACGTAAAGTAAATAAAAATACTGAAATCAATCACCTAATTTTTATTTTTATATAGTAATATACAGAAAATGCGTTTCCTTGACGAGAACCTGTTGTCAACGGTATTCTTTCAGGTATTCTTTGAGAATCGTTTCGTGGTTAATAGATCTTGAACTACTTTCAGTTTGTTGGCACACATGGTTTCACGAAACTTTCTTGTGATTACATCCAGGATGCATATACAAAACAAAATGCTGAATTACGTGATGTTTCAATGGGTGAAATAGTAGTACATTTGCTGGTAATTTCAGACAGTTATTACCTGGGATAATGAACTTCTTGTTGTGGAATTGTACTTTAAAAATAGTCGGATTATAATGTACTTACTGTTTTCATTGTATGCCAATGTTAATAAAAGAACATTTTATGAATGACTACATGGACAGACAAATTAAAACCTTCAATGTAATACATTTACTAAAATATTATTTGCATTTTCGATAAAAGTAAAGTTATGCCCTTCTCTATTTTTGGTATGATATTTAAAATGTAAATATTTAACGCTTATATAGGGCAAAACAGGGCACAGGGCCTGGGACTCGTCATAATTTATTAATGAATTATTATGAAGAAAATTAATTTTTATTATTATATTTTTAGTAGGAAAACTCGGCAGACGTTGTTCTGCCCTTCATCTCCCTCTTTCCCCTCCCACCTCTGTTTCTCACGGTCTCTATCTACCTCCCTCCCTCACCCTGTTCCTGTCCGTCTCTGTGTGTCTCTGTCTCTGCCGCTCTGTCCCTCTCATTCACATTTACTTGCAGATTCTGCACATCTCTGAGCAGGTGAGGTAATATCGGGAAGCGCCAGACCAGCAAAAATGTAATAGAATGTTCAAAAAGAGTTCATTCAAACGTTTGTGAGGAACGTTTCTTAAGGCCAAAGTTTTTAAGACCATAGAACGCCTCGTTCATGAGTTATTTAACGATATAGATTCAAAATGCTGCCGAAGAGTGTTGCAGGTTGCATTTGACGTGAATACGTAGTGGATATGTAGTGAAAATGTAGCACCATGTAGTGAGGTTACAACAGAATAACATATAAACCTTCTCAGTGAAAAAACACGAAGAAGTGCCAACTTTCATGGAGATCGGTCCTTGCTCTTGTATACATACCAACATTTGCTCTTGTATACATACCAACATCCTGTTTTATATATATAGATTCGTACATGTCGCCTCTAGGATGGCTCTTCGTCAGCTTTCTAGCTTCCCGTAGTGTGGTCCCGATTCCAAGTTGAGGCAAAATTAGAGTTGTAGCTTTCCTTTAAATCGTCCCAGTCTCTGTAGCTGTGCGACGAAGGAAAGCTCAGGCAGGCGGATCTTTCTACATACGGTGAAGGGAATACGTCGTGATTGCCACATGTCGCTCTTACCCCCGAGCGTGGAAATTAGGCTCAGACTCAGGCATGGGCGGTCAGCTGGCCGGCAAAATCGGACTATCAACCCAAACAGCCAAATACATCATACATTGTTCTTATACACATCATCGCCATGAATGCTATGATATATAGAAAGCAATACTATCAGAATATTTCACTCATTTTTATTACATTTTTATTCTAATTGTATTAATAGAATGTTTAAAATGTGCCAAAATAGTGAATTGCTTTTGCTGCTACAGGCCATTGCTCATAACATACTTGAAATAAATGTTACAGCTTGGAAAGCTTTTATAGTTATTAGTGAAACGAGTTTCATTGTGATATATCAAACGTGTGCCACTAAATATATTTTCTAAAATGGTCCAGAGTAATTTTTTATTTCATTTTTTATTGTAGCGTATTAATCAACGTAAGATACCGAATGCGTGTTTGACGACAGTAATGACTTTCAATTGTTTGGTTTATTAGGCGTTGAGATTCAAGTGTCGTAATTCTGATTAAAATTATTTGCGTCAAACACAAAAAATCCTAATAATTATAATAAATATTTTCAGTTATGTTTAAACATTGTAATAATTTTATATTGTAATTCTAGCTGAAAAATAGTGATATTATAAACTCATAAGAGCACTCTTTTAATTATGAAGCTTCTAACACTTGAATGGGAACACTACTTAGCTGTTTGGGAACCCTCGTCGCTAAACAATATTATCATACACTTGGTGATGATTCTTGACAACCTTGAGTGCACGGCGGGATTACTGCAGAATAGGTCGGCCATGTAAGAAAAAACAAAATTTTTCCTTCTTCGCCACATCTACCTTCTTCTGGGATCGCAACCATGTTCATTTTCTTGTGCTTACTTCGCAATGCTAATGTCACATGTAAAAGTTGGCTGGTCTGATGCCATTTTGCGGCAAATTATAGTATTACTCTGGCGGCAAAGAATCAACCATCAACGAATTTTTAGTTAGTGACGCGTTTGTTACAACTATTCAATAATGGAGACAATCCTGGTAGAACTGTTTGTCATGCAATACGTAACTGCAATATGCAATTCGTAAATGCCACAGGGCCGCTGACTTCTCTTTCATTCCAAATGAAGAGAGGATCTCTTTCGATGGTTGAATGGGTTGAAAGCATCAACTCTGGTAATTGATTTGACTGGAATAAGAGCGTAAAAAACAGTCAGATCTTCCGATATGAGGGACTTCTGACTTCACACTTTTGAACGTAAAATACATCGGAGAAAAACGTCAGTGTTAAGGTATGTTTTGAAATTTTTAATCAATCATTGTAGAATTATGATTTACTCTTCATTCGCGCAGACGAATTTGTCATATTAGGGGCCGTCCGTAAATTACATGAGGTGCTTTTGGCGATTTTTCGACTCCCCGCCCCCCGTTGGTGAGATTTGGCTCGACCCCCTCCCCTTCTAATACCACGTGAGATTTTCAAAATGCTTATTTTTAATGTAAATACGTTAATTTGTGATTGATTGAATTGGGACTTACTTAAAAACCTAATTTGCTTAATTATATTTAAGACTAGATATGACTAGTGTTTAGAAAATAGAATGACTGAATAACAATGGATATTATTGCGCTTCTAAAATCAGTCCACAGGGACTCATATGCGGTATCGAGAATGGGTATGTCCATACGATTTTCCGAAAATTCATCTGCTCCTTCAATTTCACTGTGATCCTACCACTCTAAACCGTTGTCCCTTAGTTGCCACGAAAGATTAGGTGAGATGCGCTTGACCCCTTTCCCCTCTAAAGGCCTCACGTAATTTTTGGATGGTCCCTTAGCGGCTTCCTTTATCCTTTAACGCCGAGCAGTCTTAAATCGGTTTTTCAATTTGAGTAACTTTAGAGTGTTTCAAACTTACTATGACAATACGCTAATTTGTATGATTGCGAATTTAACTGAAGTTGAAAAGCGTAAAACTGACCAACTTTTTTAATTATTTGGATTGACGAACACAAATTATGCCTTAAAACATTGTAATAACCAATCCTGAATGTAATTTCTAAAATTTACTATTTTGTTGAGGGGATAAAATGATTTATCTGAATGCTCATTTATTAAATAAATCTGTTTTCCCTGAAACATATTGGATTGAAAGTCTCTATAAAAAATGGAATGCAAAAATCTCCTCATTTAGAATATAATTTTGTTATTTAATTGGCTTTCTCATTTGTCTGGGAAATTAGTTTCCTCGCTTCGCCTAGCTTGCAAATCTCAGCAATTAGTTCATATCCTTCTGTAAAGCTTAGATGCCCACCGAACGTACGAAGTGTAAACTGAATGGAACATACACTGTCTGGCTCCCAAAGCGAATTGCACGTTTCAAAGATAATTCCAAGATAACTTACCTTATTCACTTGGAACCTTCTCGTTAAAGCAACTTACTCTCGATGTGAGAATTAGTCGCTAAGTGCACATGCGAGATAAGCAAATATGTTTCGGGTTTGCAAAATGCTAGATAACGAATTAAGTGAGGCAGAAAATAGAAAATGGTTTGTTTAAAATAAATTATTTTGAAAAAGTATTTACGAAGCGAGTAGTATACTTTATTATTATTATTATTATTATTATTATTATTATTATTATTATTATTATTATTATTATTTCATTTTTAATACATTAAGACATCAGTTACAAGTAGAAATTTAAAAGAAAAGAAAAAAATATAAGAAAGACTTCTCTTACTGCGTAGATCAAATAACCCATCAATATGCCCCGGGTTTTTAGGTTTATTTAATGCGGGCGCGAATTTTGTTATTTGTGGTTAGAAGGTAGAAGAGCAGGGTGGGTTAATACACAAGAAGATAGTGTACGTGCTTAGGTCCCCGATGGATAAGATGCCCAATGATATTCTCAAAAAAAGTGTGTGTTAGTTCGTCAATTCGTAGATATAACATTGTTAACTACTTATCATGTCACGGAGGAATAAGATTCTCGACAGGAATTTTACATCTAAGTAGAGTGATGTGTTGCTCAACAATCCTACACTGAAGAAACGTTTATGGGGATTCAAGAAAGAGTTTACCCGCAACAATTCTAGGTATTTGATTGTACTATGTCGCTTTAAAAACCTTAATGCGTACTTTTCACTTGTTTTGATAAAGAAGGAGTCTTAAAGCTTTTCCCTGATGAAAACCAGAAAAACCTTCTAAATGGAAATTTCTAAAACCTATATAAAGTGCAAAAAACAGAACGTGACAACACACAGCTTTTAAATTTTTAGAACATAAAAAGTTAGAGCTGACTCGTCAAACAACCATACATTCCCGGGGAGCGCATGAAACATGAGAGTATAGAGTCAAGTTCTCACACTACTTGTTAACTTCTGAATAGTAAGGAAAGTGCACGAGGAACAAGTAATTTGTCTCTCGCGTGTCTCAAGGGTGTTGACTTGGAAGTCGAGCAATTTAAACGTTAAAATCCCCTGACGCTCGCCTCACACACTTCGTGCTCCTAGCTGTAGCGTATCTTATTCCGGTTACTGTGTGAACTCTCGCCTTTAAGACTTGTCCAAAAACAAAAGAGTTCCATAGTTTCAAAGTTAAAAAAATGGATGTGTTATTGAAAGTTATTGAACGTATTTTTTTAAAGTATTGTCACGATTTCACTCAGTTGCAGTAAGATTAGTAACATTTTCAAAACATTGCATATGATAATTTTTAAAGATCTAATTTTGAAGAACAGAGTTTAAGAAAAATCTCAAATCATACTCAATAAGAAAGTTGTAAGACGGCGTCGAAGAAAATATTAAAAACCTCTTCAATTTTGGAAAATTCAGAGAATTTACTTAAAATCGGATCTGCATAATTTTTATGAGCATATATACTTTGCTCTATTAAAGCAAAATATTTTTTTTTAAATGTAGATATCTTTGAGAAAATTTCGAAACTTTCTAAGGGCTTCACGTAATGTACCAACCACAATTCAAAAGATCCGTTTCAAATTCGAGGTGAGATCGGCGAGATCTGCCAGGGAATATTAATTTAGGTGAAACTCTTATGTGCGATTTAGGCTTTAGTGTCATTTGGACAGAAGAGCGATCAGAAGGACGGACGGTCGGCATGGATGGACGGACAAAGATGTTTTGAGAAAATAATACGTAATTGGATTCCGTAATGAGGATTCAGATTACTACGTATACGAGAAAGTAATAAACATCGAATGAAAGCAAGAACTAGTGGTGCTACAAAATAGCAGAGACTTTCCCTCATTAGTTTTCTATTTCCTTGGGTCTCGGATAGCTATTCATACTTGTCACATACTCTTGCCAGCTACCATCTATTGCTGAAAGAGATGTCTATAGGTGGCAGTTCAAGGGAGGAGCTCCTCCTTCCTTGCCGCGCTGTTCCTTTATAATATTTTCGCAGGTGCGCTAAGAAAGGAGTGTTTAGTACACGAGAGAAGGAAACACTATGCGTTTCTCCAGAAAGCAATTTCGACCATTTTCGCGTAGCTTAAAGGTGTGCATAATTTGAATCTTGATGAACGTGTCAATTTCCCTATATCTATATCTATCTATCTATCTATCTATATATGCATATAATTATATATTTACACTCGTAGAACAGAGAAACTATTTTATTTATTACATTCCAAAGAAAAATATGTGTAAAGAGAACTTTCCTCTCTCCACGAAACCGCTTCTGTTAATCATTTTAGAATAATATGGGACGAGTATTAATTACGGATAGCTTCTTGGTATTGCCCCATCCTCTCTGCTATCTATTGGCGACTAATTATATTTTTTACATTTTATAATTTTTTCGGTCCCGTTGAAATATGTCTTTAATAATATTGTATAAGACATGAATTACGTGGCCATGAATTCGAATACTTGGACTGATTATACGTCTGGAGAACCAATATTATCTACTCTTTGGTATGATTTAAGAATTTGATGCCAAATATTATGCCAAAGGAAATATTCGAAGAAAGCCACCGTTGTCGCTCGTGATGTGTAACACTAATAATTACAGTTGAAAATATCCCGAAATGTCTTTGTTAGGTAAAATGTATAGGTACTTCAATTTGCGTGTTTTGTAACAGGGTGGTGAAGTGTACATACCATCGTAGCTAGCTGAAGGTTTTGGCATTGATCTCGCACCTAGATTGAAGGGACAAATGTCGTTCATTGTGTATAAACAAATCAACCTACAGTAACATAGACGTACCAATTCTTCTATTTGTTTTTATACGATACCAAACATTGTGTCGAAGGCAGGAATCCCGTCGTTGCCAAGTGCCGCTCGTGGAACTCGCCTGGGCCAACTCGCGCCTGAGCCGCTTCGGGTTATACTTCAGGGCCCAGGAAGCACTCGCCCTCCTCACGCTGCTGTACGCGGAGGTGTCGCCTCCGGCTTGCTCCCCGCCAACCCCACACTCGCCACGCGCCTGCGCCTCTGCATGCTGCTGTACTGCGCGTACGTCGCCGCGGCCGCCATCGCATACAGGATGTTCAAAAATCGCGACGTCCAGCGGCTCGCGTAGAGGCGCTCCCACAGCATAGAGGTTGCTTTGGAACGAGTTGCTTGGATTCGGGCGACACGCTCACGCTTTCTGTAAAATCAACATTTCAGTCTGTAATAAACAAAAAATGTTATTACTGGCAGTACATTTGCTTGCTTTACGAACTTATCGCCATTCCGCCTGCTCGTAGCGTTTAGAGAATATTCAATGAGTGAAAAATATTGTGTTGTCACATGGGCGGCGAAAGTTGAAACTTGGCGCCGTAATTCGAATACAATCATTTATAACCATTCTTTGGGGCGAATTAACCCCAAAGGGCATAAATTTCAAACGTGGCGCGCTGAAAATAGTAAATTTTTCCCTCAAAAATCGCCGAATTCTTTACATAGAGAAATAACTTAATTTCTCGTATAAAACTCCTTGAACTGCTTTGAACGATAGCCCTGAGAGCGCGCCACAGACAAGACACTGGAGGGCAACGAGCGTAGACATCGCTGTACATTGTCACAGTTTCGGAGAATCCATTTCCATTCCAGTTAAGACGCGACGAAATTTCATTGTTTGAAAAATTGCAGCTGAGCGGCTCGTGGCAGGTCACTCGTGTAAAAAGCAGGTAATGCGCGTATCGACTGTACTGAACATTGAATTACTACGCAAAGTTGGTAGCGATTCCGAAGCTCGCTGGTATTTCATTCCTCGCAAATCAGGGCTTTGTAGCGCGGCAGAAACCGTGCCTGCGTATTTGCACGAATAACGAATAAAATAAGAAAGGTAAACGACTTTTTTTTGCCCAAACACAGGTAATACTGAATTCTGTGGTGGCAGCAGAGATCTTATAGTACTCTATGATGAAATTTCAAGGATAAAGACTAAAGACTTTTGTAAGATATCTACTATTGTGGTTGATACCTTTTTATCCTAGCAATTTCAACAGGTAACACTGATATTTTCTTCAGTATTTAAGTATCCTAAGCCGAAGTGTGCTAAATCTTAATACTTGTCATTTTCAGAATTTTCCCTTATGGCCAGAGCTCAGAAAGACGTGTAGCAGTTATTCACCCCAATTTCTTCAAAAACTCTCCCAACACTTTAAGCTAAATTCGTAGACTCAACATATTACATATATTAAATTTTAATGTATTTTTGGATGTCTTAAGAAATCTATTATTAGTTTTTTTCTGTAAAACCGAATCATGATTACAAATGAATTATTAAACAACTTAACTGTTCCATAATTTTATAATTAGAAATTTAAAAATTAAGTTGAAGAAAATAACATTGTCACATGATTTCAATCGATTATATATTTAAAAACTTATTCACAAGAAAAGAATGTGTATTCATACTAAATTTTATAGTAGCATCGAGGTCCCATGTGCTCTGGGTGATGGCGTCACCGATTTTAGGTTTAGTGGATCTTTCTCGGATTCGATAATCAACGGATTATTTAATCAAATAGTTTTCGTCCTTTGTCATTGATACTTAGTTATAGTTGTGAGAGTTAAGAATGCTCATTTACTTCTTTAAATGTGGTTATCGTTCGGCCTTATTCACATAGCATGTATTCCTTATTCATCCCTATATAGTATATTTCGGATAACTTGCGTCCGCCCGTGCGTCCAACGGTCACTAACGGTTAGACCCTTTCCCGTCCTCCTATCGAGGCAAATGAAGTATCATTCGAAAGGTCTCTATCTCTTGAAGAGGGAACTGATGATTTGTTTTTGTGTCTATCCAGAAAATTATAAGATATACCTCAAAATATGTGCGTTTTAGCACTGTGACGTAGCGGTGGCCGCGTGAACCACGTTCTCCATTCACAGAGATTGTATTGACCAGTCACCACTGTTTACAGCTTTCAAAGGTTCATCGTCAGTGCTGACGTCTTGCAGGATATTTTTATAGGATAATTCTGTTGTGTGTAGCATATAAGATAGTGCGAATGGGGTAATAGCCTTCTGTAGGATAATTTCAATTTTTGTAATGGGTTGTTCAATTAGAATCACATGTATATTTATCTATGCTTATAACAAAATTATAGTTGTCCGTGCGATTTGCTTTTTACATATGAAAACATCTCCCCGAAAGGTGAAAGTCGCTAATTGAACTGGTTGCTTTGGACACGGGCACTTGAACGCAGCCTGCGAGCCGTTGCGTAAACTAGGAGTCGGCTAGGGGAAGAGCATGTGTGGGAGGGCCGGAATAAAACCCTCCCTCTCCGCCGCATCATTCTCGCTCCTCTACACTTCCTCGCCTTTGCTATGTCTCTCCCACCTGCTGCCTCTCCCACCCCGGCCCCGCCCCGCCCCGCCTTCACCGGCGCTTAAGAGTTTGAATTTACCCCTCCCCTCCAGCGCCGTCCAAGCTGCCGCCCCCCCCACCACCCAAGCTGCCACCCCCCCCCACCACCCAAGCTGCCACCCCCCCACCACCCAAGCCGCCGCCCCCGCCACCACCATAGCCACCACCCACGCTACCACGGAAGCCGCCATCCACTCTGTGCACGCCGCCGCCTCCGCCCCTGCCTCCGCCCTCGCCTGCACCTACGTCCCTGCTGCACACCGCCATCATCGCTCCTTTGCCGTTGCCGTCTCCCTGCCCTTGACCCCACCACCGCATCCCCATCCCCGTGTTGCCTCACCGAATCCTTGCCTCCCGTTGGCGCCCACTTGTCACCTCACCGCGACCCCGTCGCCTCTCTCCTCACCACCCTCCCCACCCACACCATTTTGCACCTTCTAGTTTTCTGCCTCGCACTCCGGACCTCGCCCGCCGCCAAATCCCGCTGCCTCCTCTGCCACGGCCTCCGTTTCCACCCAGCCCCACCTCTGCACCCTCTGCTGCAGGGGCCGGTCGACGCACAGCGCTTAACGACTGCGCCTGGGAAATTACATGTCCTGTCTTGCGTCCCCCGTGCTCCGCGACCGTCTTCTCCCGCCCCGCCTGCAACTTCTGTCTCGGAGCAGGGGTCTGCAAACGCCGGTTTGTCACAACCCAAAGGGGAAGCGTTCCTACTCCCGAGGGTCACCAATATTACCAATCTTCTGAACCTTATGTTCCCGCAACAGCGTATGCACTTGAATGCCCGCGACCGTTTATAACGCCAATAAATAAATCGGCTGCAGCTGTAGAACCACTTACCAAACGTCTCTGGCAGTTGACCTCTCTCTGGAGGGAGTTTAAATAATTACATTTTCAGGTCTAAATACAAACCAAGTATATTGTTGATGAATTCATACATCGGGGATCAGTCCGCAATGTTATCTTCCCCTTTTCCACTTGGAAATTTTCTTCCTAAGGGTTTCGCTACTATTAGGATTTTATCCAATCTTTCCCGACGTCGCTACTATTTTGGGTTTATCTAGTTGATATCATATGGATTCTGAAGAGGCCTACATTCGGGTGACTGTTCTCTAACGCAATCGACATAGTTCTCCTCTCAACAACCCCGCGACCATTGAAATCGACGATTCATCCCGACTCTTCCCTCAACTGTTCTTTTTCACGAGTTACACACAACTATTAGAAAATTTATGTATTCATATCGAAACAATCAAGAATTTTTGGAAATCGTTTTGAGAATTTGTTTTCTAGAACCCTCCATGTGAGTGGACCTGACATCCGAGTATGCGCATTGCTGCCAAAACTTTTCTAGATTTTCTCGAAAAGGCCACATTTCCAGGAGGGGTAAATTGATGGACTAGACAGAAAGCTAACCTTCAACAGAAGAGCAAGTCAAACTCAAGAAGCCTGCCTCATGTAGGTTGTAAATTTGACACCACTGCTACCTTTTTAATGTTAGCACAAGAGAAAACGATGCGATGGCGGCAGATTCACAACAGTCACAAGCAAATATTGCGATGGTGGAATGGATTGAGGGATCTCTTTTCTCTATCTCCCCCTCTCTTTTCCTTCTTGCATCTCTCTTACTCTTTTTGCTGTCTCGTATACGTAAGTATGTACAAAGTAATATATGTAGTACAAAGGAAGTTATTTAATGCTACGGAAAGTAGATTTCAAGATTTGAGGAGAAATACATGATTTGGGATCCTCTGATACCGAATGTATTTGTTTTGAAAACGAGTGTTCGTCTGCCCACCTGTTTGTCTGCCCGCCTCTTCGTCTGTCCGCCTGTTCGTCTGTCCGCCTGTTCGTCTGTCCGCCTGTTCGTCTGTCCGCCTGTTCGTCTGTCCGCCTGTTCGTCTGTCCGCCTGTTCGTCTGTCCGCCTGTTCGTCTGTCCGCCTGTTCGTCTGTCCGCCTGTTCGTCTGTCCGCCTGTTCGTCTGTCCGCCTGTTCGTCTGTCCGCCTGTTCGTCTGTCCGCCTGTTCGTCTGTCCGCCTGTTCGTCTGTCCGCCTGTTCGTCTGTCCGCCTGTTCGTCTGTCCGCCTGTTCGTCTGTCCGCCTGTTCGTCTGTCCGCCTGTTCGTCTGCCCGTCTGTTTGTCTGTTCGTCTATCGTCGTCTGTCGTATGTTCATGTGTCCGTTAATAACCCCAGTGCCTAAATTATTTGTAGGATATTCGCAAAAATTAATATTTCCCGATCGATCTGGCCAGACAAGGCCCTGCGCATTGAAAAAAATGTAAATTTTGGCTGTACTTTATATAAACCCCTAGACATTTTCAGCATTTTTTACAAAATGGCTTCAAATGTGATCTTTAAATATATTGTAAGAATGCAGTGAATACTATTATAAATATGGCAGCGATCCTATTTTCGATATTACCGCTGAATATTCGGAAATTGCAAAAGTTTGAAATCTTTTTGGCGTCTTTCTACATCTACGATATTGAAGACGGAAATCCTTTCTTCAAATGAAATTTGTTATTCCCGATCAGTTCTTTAATGTGTCATGTAACGTTTCGAAAATATTAATATTCACGTATTTTGAATGAAAGTGAGGAAAGGAAACAAGACTTTTTCAAAAAACAAATTTTGTCACCAATATTTTCTTTAAATTTTTTCTTTGGATAGTGCCTAATGCACTGAATCACATGACATAAACAAAATCATCATATATTCTTTCGTTTTTAATATACAACAATTACGCACAACAATTGCTACACATATTCACGTCGCTAATACTTTTCGGACGTTTTTAATACTGTGTTGTAATTGTTTTGTGAAAATGAGCTCAAAATTCTCCAGTATTAGACACGCTCAAACGACGCAGGTTTGCAAAAGTGTCCAGATTTTTCAGTAAAAATTTGTATATAAAATAGGTTTGACTTATCTTTTTCAATTTCACTTTTAGGGGAGTAAAAATTTGAGAAAAGAAGTAAAAATATATTTTAGGCGCCAATAGATAAAGCTAGAAGGAAGGTGGGAAAAATTGACAAGTTAGCCCACAATAACCAAATTAGGAAATTAACTCATATGACAACGTCTGTAGCATTCGATAACACCACAAGTTCTTTTTCGATATCTTTCTACGTCTCTCTCTTTCTAGTCCTATTTTTCTCGCAGATACTCTCCGCTGTAGAGTTTTCTCGCTCTAGCTTTCACTCAATTTACTCTCTCGTTCTTTCTAGCTCTTACTATCTCTCTATTCCGCTCTCTTGCACTATTTACGCTCTCCTAGCTCTTTAGTTCTCTTTGATCTCTCTTCCACTATTATTACATTTTGTATTGGTATAGTGTTGGTGTATTACATATTAACTCTGCTGTTAATTAAGCTTTGAAGAGGGACGAAAAGTTTAAATGTCAGTTTTAAATGAAATTATTTTGAAAGCTGAGATATGCAATTGATCCACAAGGTCATCTAATATTAATTACAATTTACACATCGTTCCGACTTCCAGCCAGATTGTTCAAACGTTTTCCTTTCCTGGTGTTTACATTGATTTGCTGAATAGACACACAGCATAATAATGGATAACTAATACACACATATGTTAAATATTCACGGTAGTATAAGCGGAATAATACGCTAAGTATTGTACGTGATCTTAGAATATAATTACGACTGCAAAAGTTACAGCAGAGAAGAAAAACCGGGAACAGAAAATGGGAGTTCTTACATTTACATTTTAAACTAATTTTCAAATGCAAAAAAACCTTTTATACCTCATAGAAACTGCGGCGGGTCAGATTTGTCCCCTGAGCTACAGTTTGCATATCCCTTGCGTAAAGCCGCACTTGGGTTTTCCTCCATTGCGCGACTAAGCAAACTCTCACGTAACTGCCCCATCCATGCCACCTGTTTTCATCTCGTCTTGGAGAAGTCTGCGGCTTCTGTATCTGCTTGAACAACTCACTCTTACCTTCGTCCTCGTTTTTGCCTTGGAAACACATTCTCCCCGTCCGCCTCGTTTGATATCGTTCTTGCCGTCGTCCTCGATTTTACCTTTGAGCACTTTTTTTGTCTTTTTGTCTTCCTTTTCGCTCTTTTTGGATTCGTCCTATTTCGTAGATTCGCCCTTAAACTTGACTGCGTTCACATTTTGCCTTTGATCTCGTGTATTGCCTTTTACCTCTCTGTCGAAATTGTCTCCTCCCTTCTAATCTCCATTTGGGGTTGCGTCCCTTTATCACTGCTCCCATCATTGGGTACGTATGTGACGTAACCACAACCGCGAGCATGTGCGCCGTGGCGGTAATGTCGCGGCGAGCGGTGTCCCCTCCTGATTCCGGTCCTCTATCTCCGGCTGGACGTCTTCCGCCGCGGCACTCGGCCACTAGAAACCCTCGGTGGCTGTGGTCGCGACGTTTACTCTTAGTGCGGCCATTACTGCCAGGTTCCCCTCCCCGGCGCCTCCGTCGCATGCGGATGCACCCGTCTTGGCAGCTTCCCCCCGACCTCCACCCCACCCCTGACCCCACACCGTTGATCTAGTCACCACCCCCGCAGTCAACCTCAACACCGACAACACCGCTCCCCCCATCGCCGCTTTCTGATCCCTATCGTCAATTCCGTTACCGCCCTGCCGCGCACCTACTATACGTCACCCACCACCATTCTGCAATATCACTTTGTCACTCCCACCACACCATCCGCTCCCACATTTCACCACCGCCTTCTCGGTGCCCCACTGGTGAGAGCTACATGCACTGGTGGGTCCAGGGGGGCATGGCAGCCATGGCCCTCCCCAAAAGGCCAAGAATTTTCGTTTACCTTTCTTTACTTGGCAAAATTGATATAAGTATTTATGTTCAAATTATATATTTAAACAATAATATTGTATAGTATATCTCCAGTACCTAAACAATGTACAATATAATAGAAAATATGTTTATTATGTAACAAATTACGATGCTCCGCCACAAATGATCGGCTGGATTCGCCTCTGGATACCTGGGTGAGCAAAACGCCCGCAAACCTTCGGGTAGGTCGGCGCCGGATCTTGCCATCGAGTGGAGGAATATTACCGCCACCTCCCGCGACAAAAACATGCACTACACTTACGCGGCTGTTGACCTTAGCAGTTGACACGCTCGGAATCTCTAAATAATCAATCAATCGCCTTCTTCGCTCTATATCGTCACTGCCCGAACAATTTTCACTGCTTTCATGCCTTTTTCTATCCACATAGGTATTCGGCATTCTCTCCGTCCTACGATTCTGTTATCCCCACCTCGCCTGGGCGTATTCTCCTTGCGGGCGCTGCGCCCTCTAGCACTGTGCCGCCTTCGCCGCCACTCGACCCCGCCCCCTCTCTCCGCCTCCCTCACCGCCCTCGCAGTCGGCGGCGCGGGCGACATTTCCGCCGTTCGCAACCGCGGCCCTGATGAATCCTCCGCGCCGCGCAGATGCAGCTCCGCCCGCCCCACCGCGCGTTCATCACCGCCATCACCGCAGGGCCAATTGCATTCCTTTCCGGCAGTCATGCGCGACGAGAGACAATGAGACATTTCTTTTAAAAACATATTATATCCGAAATATTAGCCGAAGAAGGAAATGAAAATTGTGAAGAAAATAAATGAACCAAAATACGAGAATGGTATATGAATGCTTAGACATTTTTAATACATTCATAACCAAAGGCAGTCGTCACAAAAAGGAGGATAAAGATAACGTTGTTTGGTCATCTAACGAGAACAAATGGAAAATACTAACGAAATCTTCAAAGTCTTGTAGAGAAAGTTAAATAAATATTACAGAAACAAATCAAGGAGGTACTAACTGATATGAAGGAAATAGGGATGAACGAGAAATAAATAAAAAGTATACACGAGTTGAGGAAAATGTTGATATTTGGATTTATAAGAAAAGTAAACAAGAAAGTAAGTAGTGCATGCACATAAAATTGAAGAGGACTTCACGGAGAGACCGAGATTTGATATCGAAAGGTAAGAAAAAATATGATCATTAAAAATATTTCACGTGATTCTTACATAGGCACTATCGTAAAGTAGTAGAAGCGTTTCCAATAGGAATGTGGAGATACTTTCAAAACTTTGCTCCCTTTCGTATATCAGAAGAATGAATGTCGACATTCTAGAATTGATAAAATGTTTTTATCTTATCTAAAATGAAATAGCCGATAGTTGAATACATATAAATTTTAATATCCAACAAATGGAATATTACAATCAACCGTATATTGATACTCAGAGCGGATTCTTAGTTACAAAAGACTCCATATTTCCTAATTTTACAGTTTATGTTGAACATTATGTTATCAACATTTTGAACCCTTTCAAACATTGTTATACATATTTAATTAAGAATATTGATCAACAATGTAAATGAAACTTAAAAAATAACTGTGTAAGTGAACAACAAAATCAATTACGTAACAATTCAACTGTTTGTTTTTGCTTTGGAAGAAAGATCTAGAGTTGCAGTAAATCAGTTGTATTTTCTTTTGATGCTAGAGTTTACAGTCCTCCGAACATCCTAATTAAAAGCAGTAAAGAAATGTCTTAACGCTCAATAGCGAGCAATTGAGAAAACTTTTCAGTCGATGTTGCCGATATTGCTTTTTCGTTGTCGCACACAAACGACTCCCGAATGTGTTGTGGTCTGCGAAAAAAGTTTTAACTTCCAGCGAATCGGCACTATCTTCACACGCTGTTGCCTTCGCGTTGCGTTGTGTGCATTCACTCGAGACCGCTTCTGCAGGACGGCCTTCCTCCGCATGCAATTGCCAACCCTCCTCACCCCATCGCACTCCCTGAGCCACCTACCCCCGTCATCCAGGCACCCACCGCCACCACCCCCTTGCCACTGCCGTCCTCCGCCCCTGGTTCGTGCCGCCCTCGCCACCGCTCGTATCCCTGCCCATCCCCTTGCTTCCACCCCGTCAAGCTTGTCGCCAAATTCAACGCCTTCTCCGCACAACCCTCACCCTCACACTCAGCCTTCCGTGCACACTCCCCCTCACCCTCGCCCTCAATCTTACCCTTCCCATCTCCTCCCGCATCCTTAACATCACCGGCACCCTTATTCTCACCTTCATCATTCCCATTCTCAGCCCTCAACCTCTCCCTCACCCACTCAAACTCACTCAGTTTCACTCTCATCCCAGCCTCCTTCCCCGCCCTCGCTCATATCTGCGTATCCACCCCACCCCGGCCATCCTCGCCCTGCCGTCACCCTGCCTCCATCCTCGGTCTCAACCTCTTTTCACATACCCTCGCTTCCCAACATCGGCGCCAACCCCACCACTACCTCCACCTCATCCCTCTCGAGTTACCCAGCCAACGCCCCTATCTCCGCCCCTGTTTCTTCCCTTCGCATATATCCCTGCTCCCCTCCTTCTCCTCATCTAACGTCACCTCCCGCCTTTCCTTCACCCCCGCCTCTATCACCATACCACGCCAACCTGTTCTTTCACTGCTGTTCCCGGCTCAACCCGCTTTCACTCAGCTCTTGCCACCCGTCCCTGCCCTTCCACCATCGTCTGCTTTACCGTTCCAGCCTCCCCCCCACCCTCCGCTCCCCCCATCGTTTCTCTCGTGCATACACCGCATACTTCCGCAGGAAAGAGGTCGAGGCATAGCCGCCGCTACCTCGCTTTTCTGCGTCGTAGCATGGCGACAGCATGAGCACATAACAGTATAGATGGAAACGCGCGCCTTCACGATCGAACGACGTTCGCGTCGCACACACTTCTTCCTATGGCGCACGGATCAATTCGAGTCATGCGCTCGCGGTCGCGTATGTACTGCTCCCAGCACAGTCTTCCAAAATATTGAAAAAGGGCATAAGGGGATGGGGAATGAACCCATCACCTTGTCCCAGGGAGAGGGAAGTTGGAGAAGGAATGATCGGAGGAGGTTCATGGGCATTGTTTAAAGGTACTGCTCCGGCGTTCACCAAGAAATAATTGGAAGTAACCACGATAACCACCACCACTACTTGGTCTACGTATATCGGGAAAAGAAGCGTGGGAAGATAAAGACAAGATGGGTACAGTGAGGTACGGTGTATTGCAGGAAGAAAATTGATGAGTAGCTCAAGATAAGGTATGGTGGAAGAGAAAAGAATTATAACTACAAAATCGGTCATGAGAACTAAATGTTACCAATACAGTTATTAAGAAAGAACTATCTGTGAAAATCATTAATTAGGCTTAACTTCAAGTGTGTGAGTGTAAACTATGCACAAAGGATTATTGAAATGTTACCAATTCCTAGCATCAGCAGTGGCTGATCTGGTGCATGCTCTACATCTGTCGCACAATCTTCAGGAGGACTTTGCCCGCAAAAGTTTGAATGGGCTATAATATTATTATTATTATTATTATTATTATTATTATTATTATTATATAATAATAATAATAATAGCTGACAAAATGTATAGGCACCTAGAGAAGAACCATTTGTTGCCGGTTGCACAAGAAAGGATGTCGTACAGGTTCCTATGGCTGTAAGAAAATCTTGCTTCTGAATAAAATAATTTTGAATGATGTAAAAATACGAAAACGTAATTTAAGCATGGCTTGGATTGACTATCAGAAGGCCTTTGACAGTGTACCACACCATTGGATTTTGAAGATCCTGGAGATCTATCGATTTCATCCTAGACTTGTTGAGTTTTGCAAGGCTAGTATGATGTCGTGGAACACCAGGTTACTAATCCACAGCGGAAAGGGAGTAGTAGAAACAAGAAGTATTCAGATTAACAGGGAAATTTTTCAAGGAGATTCACTATCTCCTCTGCTGTTTTGCTTTAGTTTGATCACTCTATCGAGAGAGCTGTCGCACACAAGCTTTGGTTAAAAGCTCCATGGTGATGAAAGACCTGTATCACTTTTATTTTACATGGATGATCTTAAAGTGTTTGCTAAAAATGAAACACTTCTCTCCCAAATGCTGTCTGTCATCCGACTGTTAGTTTCGAGAAAATCGCGAAAAACTTGATCGTAAGTTGGGGGTCCAGATTTAGACTATTTTTGCGATTCGACGCTCCGTTTACGAGATATTCGCAAAAAACGAAAAAAAAAATCTTTTTTCGAAACTGACCCAAATAGTTTGCGCCCTAGCACGACATTTCATGGCAAATCCACTGGTGTAGTCCGTTTTTTCGATCCGACTGTTAGTTTTCGAGAAAATCGCGAAAAACATGATCGTAGGTTGTGGGTCCAGATTTAGCTTATTTTTGCGATTCGACGCTCTATTTATTAGATATTCGCAAATAAAAAAAAAATTTCGTTTTTCGAAATGACCCAAATAATTTGCGCCCTAGCACGAAATTTCATGAAGAATTCACTGGAGTAGTCCGTTTATCGATCCGACTGTTAGTTTCGAGAAAATCACGAAAAAAATGATCGTATGTTGTGATCACAGATTTTGCCCGTTTTTGCGCTCCGAGGCCTCCTTTCCGAGATATTCGCGAAAAACGGGAAACATTTTCGATTTTCGAAATTAACCCCAGTGTTATGCGTCCTAGCACGGAATTTCATGGCGAATTAACTGTAGAAGTCCATTTTTCGATCCGACTTTTAATTTTCGAGAAAATTGCGAAAAACATGATCGTATGTTGTGATTACGGATTTTGCCCGTTTTTGCGCACCGAGGCCTCCTTTCCGAGATATTCGCTAAAAACGGAAAAATTTTTCGTTTTTTCGAATTTCACCCCAGTGATAGGCTTCCTAGCACGGAATTTCATAGCAAATTCACTGGTGAAATCCGTTTTTCGATCCGACTTTTAATTTTGGAGAAAATCGCGAAAAACATGATCGTATGTTGTGATCACGGATAATGCCCGTTTTTGCGATTTGAGGCCTAGTTTCCGAGATATTGGCGAAAAACGGAAAAATAATTTTGGTTTTCGAATTTCATCCCCGTGTTATGCGTCCTAGCACGGAATTTCATGGCGAATTCACAGGTGAAATCCGTTTTTGGATCCGACTTTTAATTTTCAAAAAAATAGCGAAAAACATGATCGTATGTTGTGACGGACTTCACCACTGCATTCGCCATAAAATTCCGTCCTAAGACGCACAACATTGGGGTGAAATTCAGAAATCGAATTTTTTTTTTCGTTTTTCGCGAATATCTCGGAAACGAAGCGTCCTATCGCAAAAACGGGGTTAATTGCTGATCACTCCCTCCGATCAGGATTTTCGCGAATTTCTCGAATATTAAGAGTCGGATAGAAAAAACGGACTTCACTACTGCATTGCCATAAAATTCCGTCCTAGGACGCACAACATTGAGGTGAAATTCGAAAATCCAAATTTTTTTTTCGTTTTTCGCGAATATCTCGGAAACGGGGCGTCCTATCGCAAAAAGGGGCTTCATTGGTGATCACCTCCTACGATCAGGTTTTTCGCGAATTCCTCGAAAACTAAGAGTCGGATCGAAAAACGGACTTCACCAGTGAATTCGCCATTAAAAATTCGTGCTAGGGCGGGCAATATTCGGGTCTATATCGAAAATCAAAAATTTTTTCGTTTTTTCGCGATTATCTCGTAAACGGTGCGTCGAATCGATAAAATAAGGTTAATTTGGGTTCCCAAATTTCGATCATGATTTTAGGCAATTTTCTCGAAAACTAAAAATCGGATCGAAAAACGAACTTCACCAGTGAATTCTCCATTAAAAATTCGTGCTAGGGCGGGCAATACTCGGGTCAATTTCGAAAATCGAAAATTTTTACGTTTTTCGCGATTATCTCTTAAACGGTGCGCCGAATCGATAAAATAGGGTTAATTTGGGTTCCCAAATTTCGATCAGGTTTCTTGCGATTTTCTCGAAAATTAATAGTCGGATCAAAAAACCGACTTCACCAGTGAATTCGCCATTAAAAATTCGTGCTAGGGCGGGATATATTCGGGTCAATCTCGAAAATCGAACATTTTTTTGTCTTTCGCGATTATCTCGTAAAAGGTGCGTCGAATCGACAAAATAAGGTTTTTTTGGGTTCCCAAACTTTGATCATGTTTTTTGCAATTTTCTCGAAAACTAAGAGTCAGATCGAAAAACGGACATCACCAGTGAATTCGCCATAAAATTCCGTGCTAGGATGCATAACACTGGGGTCAAATTCGAAAATCGAAAAATTTTTCCGTTTTTTCGCGTTTATCTGGGAAACTGAGCGTCGTAGAGCCAAAGGGCCCTCATCTGTGCTCACAACTTACGATCATGTTTTTCGCCATTTTCTCGAAAACTAAAAGTCGGATCGAAAAAGGGACTTCACCACTTAATTCGCCATAAAATTCCGCGATAGGGTGCATAACACTGGGGTCAACTTCGAAAATCGAAACATTTTCCGTTTTTTCGCGTTTATCTCGGAAACAGCTTCGTAGAGCCAAAAGGGCCTAGATCTGTGCTCACAACTTACGATCATGTTTTTCGCCATTTTCTCGATAACTAAAAGTCGGATCGAAAAACGGACTTCACCTCTGCAATTCGCCATAAAATTCCGCGTTAGGGTGCATAACACTGGGGTCAAATTCGAAAATCGAAAAAAATTTCGTTTTTCGAGTTTACCTCGGAAACTATGCGTTGTAGAGCCAAAAGGGCCTTGATCTGTGCTCACAACTTACGATTTTTTCGCCATTTTCTCGAAAACAAAAAGTCGGATCAAAAACGGACTTCTTCACTGAATTCGCAATAAAATTCCGCGTTAGGATGCATAACACTGGGGTCAAATTCGAAAATCGAAAAATTTTTCCGTTTTTCGCGTTTATCTCGGAAACTACGCGTCGTAGGACCAAAAGGGCCTTGATCTGTGCTCACAACTTACGATCATGTTTTTCGCCATTTTCTCGACAACTAAAAGTCGGATCGAAAAACGGACTTCACCACTGAATTCGCCATAAAATTCCGCGTTAGGAATGCATAACACTGGGGTCAAATTCGAAAATCGGAAAATTTTTCCGTTTTTCGCGTTTATCTGGGAAACTACGCGTCGTAGAGCCAAAAGGGCCCTTGATCTGTGCTCACGAACTTACGATCATGTTTTTCGGCATTTTCTCGAAAACTAAAAGTCGGATCGAAAAACGGACTTCACCACTGAATTCGCCATAAAATTCCGCGTTAGGTGCATAACACTGGGGTCAAATTCGAAAATCGAAAAATTTTTCCGTTTTTTCGCGTTTATCTCGGAAACTACGCGTCGTAGAGCCAAAAGGGCCTTGATCTGTGCTCACAACTTACGATCATGTTTTTCGCCATTTTCTCGAAAACTAAAAGTCGGATCGAAAAACGGACTTCACCACTGAATTCGCCATAAAATTCCGCGTTAGGATGCATAACACTGGGGTCAAATTCGAAAATCGAAAATTTTTCCGTTTTTCGCGTTTATCTCGGGAAACTGAGCGTCGTAGAGCCAAAAGGGCCTTCATCTGTGCTCACAACTTACGATCATGTTTTTCGCCATTTTCTCGAAAACTAAAAGTCGGATCGAAAAACGGACTTCACCACTGAATTCGCCATAAAATTCCGCGTTAGGATGCATAACACTGGGGTCAAATTCGAAAATCGAAAAATTTTTCCGTTTTTCGCGTTTATCTCGGAAACTACGCGTCAGTAGAGCCAAAAGGGCCTTGATCTGTGTTCACAACTTACGATCATGTTTTCGCCATTTTCTCGAAAACTAAAAGTCGGATCGAAAAACGGACTTCACCACTGAATTCGCCATAAAATTCCGCGTTAGGATGCATAACACTGGGTCAAATTCGAAAATCGTAAAACATTTTTTCCGTTTTTCGCGTTTATCTCGGAAACTACGCGTCGTAGTAGCCAAAAGGGCCTTGATCTGTGCTCACAACTACGATATGTTTTTCGCCATTTTCTCCTAAAACTAAAAGTCGGATCCGATAAACGGACTTCACCACTGAATTCGCCATAAAATTCCGCGTTAGGATGCATAACACTGGGTCAAATTCGAAAATCGAAAAATTTTTCCGTTTTTCGCGTTTATCTCGGAAACTACGCGTCGTAGAGCCAAAAGGGCCTTGATCTGTGCTCACAACTTACGATTTTTTCGCCATTTTCTCGAAAACTAAAAGTCGGATCGAAAAACGGACTTCACCACTGAATTCGCCATAAAATTCCACGCTAGGGACCATACAATGGGGTCAAATTCGAAAATCGAAAAATTTTTCCGTTTTTTCACGTTTATCTCGGAAACTAAAGCGTCGTAGCGCCAAAGGGCCTTTATCTTGAAATCACAACTTACGATCATGTTTTTCGCCATTTTCTCGAAAACTAAAAGTCGGATCGAAAAACGGACTTCACCACTGAATTCCTCCATAAAATTCCACGCGTAGGATGCATACAATCGGGGTCAAATTCGAAAATCGAAAATTTTTTCCGTTTTTCGCGTTTATCTCGGAAACATAAGCGTCGTAGCGCCAAAAGGGCCTTTATTTGAATCACAACTTACGATCATGTTTTTCGCCATTTTCTCGAAAACTAAAAGTCGGATCGAAAAACGGACTTCACCACTGAATTCCCCATAAAATTCCACGCTAGGACCCATACAATCTGGGGTCAAATTCGAAAATCGAAAAATTTTTCCGTTTTTTGCGTTTATCTCGGAAACAAAGCGTCGTAGCGCCAAAAGGGCCTTTATTTGAAATCACAACTTACGATCATGTTTTTCGCCATTTTCTCGAAAACTAAAAGTCGGATCGAAAAACGGACTTCACCACTGAATTCCCCATAAAATTCCACGCTAGGACCCATACAATTGGGGTCAAATTCGAAAATCGAAAAATTTTTCCGTTTTTTGCGTTTATCTCGGAAACAAAGCGTCGTAGCGCCAAAAGGGCCTTTATTTGAAATCACAACTTACGATCATGTTTTTCGCCATTTTCTCGAAAACTAAAAGTCGGATCGAAAAACGGACTTCACCACTGAATTCCCCATAAAATTCCACGCTAGGACCCATACAATTGGGGTCAAATTCGAAAATCGAAAAATTTTTCCGTTTTTTGCGTTTATCTCGGAAACAAAGCGTCGTAGCGCCAAAAGGGCCTTTATTTGAAATCACAACTTACGATCATGTTTTTCGCCATTTTCTCGAAAACTAAAAGTCGGATCGAAAAACGGACTTCACCACTGAATTCCCCATAAAATTCCACGCTAGGACCCATACAATTGGGGTCAAATTCGAAAATCGAAAAATTTTTCCGTTTTTGCGTTTATCTCGGAAACAAAGCGTCGTAGCGCCAAAAGGGCCTTTATTTGAAATCACAACTTACGATCATGTTTTTCGCCATTTTCTCGAAAACTAAAAGTCGGATCGAAAAACGGACTTCACCACTGAATTCCTCATAAAATTCCACGCTAGGACCCATACAATTGGGGTCAAATTCGAAAATCGAAAAATTTTTCCGTTTTTTGCGTTTATCTCGGAAACAAAGCGTCGTAGCGCCAAAAGGGCCTTTATTTGAAATCACAACTTACGATCATGTTTTTCGCCATTTTCTCGAAAACTAAAAGTCGGATCGAAAAACGGACTTCACCACTGAATTCCCATAAAATTCCACGCTAGGACCCATACAATTGGGTCAAATTCGAAAATCGAAAAATTTTTCCGTTTTTTGCGTTTATCTCGGAAACAAAGCGTCGTAGCGCCAAAAGGGCCTTTATTTGAAATCACAACTTACGATCATGTTTTTCGCCATTTTCTCGAAAACTAAAAGTCGGATCGAAAAACGGACTTCACCACTGAATTCCCATAAAATTCCACGCTAGGACCCATACAATTGGGGTCAAATTCGAAAATCGAAAAATTTTTCCATTTTTTCGCGTTTATCTCGGAAACAAAGCGTCGTAGCGCCAAAAGGGCCTTTATTTGAAATCACAACTTACGATCATGTTTTTCGCCATTTTCTCGAAAACTAAAAGTCGGATCGAAAAACGGACTTCACCACTGAATTCCTCATAAAATTCCACGCTAGGACCCATACAATTGGGGTCAAATTCGAAAATCGAAAAATTTTCCGTTTTTTTGCGTTTATCTCGGAAACAAAGCGTCGTAGCGCCAAAAGGGCCTTTATTTGAAATCACAACTTACGATCATGTTTTTCGCCATTTTCTCGAAAACTAAAAGTCGGATCGAAAAACGGACTTCACCACTGAATTCCCCATAAAATTCCACGCTAGGACCCATACAATTGGGGTCAAATTCGAAAATCGAAAAATTTTTCCGTTTTTTGCGTTTATCTCGGAAACAAAGCGTCGTAGCGCCAAAAGGGCCTTTATTTGAAATCACAACTTACGATCATGTTTTTCGCCATTTTCTCGAAAACTAAAAGTCGGATCGAAAAACGGACTTCACCACTGAATTCCCCATAAAATTCCACGCTAGGACCCATACAATCGGGGTCAAATTCGAAAATCGAAAAATTTTTCCTTTTTTGCGTTTATCTCGGAAACAAAGCGTCGTAGCGCCAAAAGGGCCTTTATTTGAAATCACAACTTACGATCATGTTTTTCGCCATTTTCTCGAAAACTAAAAGTCGGATCGAAAAACGGACTTCACCACTGAATTCCCATAAAATTCCACGCTAGGACCCATACAATTGGGGTCAAATTCGAAAATCGAAAAATTTTTCCGTTTTTTGCGTTTATCTCGGAAACAAAGCGTCGTAGCGCCAAAAGGGCCTTTATTTGAAATCACAACTTACGATCATGTTTTTCGCCATTTTCTCGAAAACTAAAAGTCGGATCGAAAAACGGACTTCACCACTGAATTCCCCATAAAATTCCACGCTAGGACCCATACAATTGGGGTCAAATTCGAAAATCGAAAAATTTTTCCGTTTTTTGCGTTTATCTCGGAAACAAAGCGTCGTAGCGCCAAAAGGGCCTTTATTTGAAATCACTAACTTACGATCATGTTTTTCGCCATTTTCTCGAAAACTAAAAGTCGGATCGAAAAACGGACTTCACCACTGAATTCCCCATAAAATTCCACGCTAGGACCCATACAATTGGGGTCAAATTCGAAAATCGAAAAATTTTTCCGTTTTTTGCGTTTATCTCGGAAACAAAGCGTCGTAGCGCCAAAAGGGCCTTTATTTGAAATCACTAACTTACGATCATGTTTTTCGCCATTTTCTCGAAAACTAAAAGTCGGATCGAAAAACGGACTTCACCACTGAATTCCCCATAAAATTCCACGCTAGGACCCATACAATTGGGGTCAAATTCGAAAATCGAAAAATTTTTCCGTTTTTTGCGTTTATCTCGGAAACAAAGCGTCGTAGCGCCAAAAGGGCCTTTATTTGAAATCACAACTTACGATCATGTTTTTCGCCATTTTCTCGAAAACTAAAAGTCGGATCGAAAAACGGACTTCACCACTGAATTCCCCATAAAATTCCACGCTAGGACCCATACAATTGGGGTCAAATTCGAAAATCGAAAAATTTTTCCGTTTTTTGCGTTTATCTCGGAAACAAAGCGTCGTAGCGCCAAAAGGGCCTTTATTTGAAATCACAACTTACGATCATGTTTTTCGCCATTTTCTCGAAAACTAAAAGTCGGATCGAAAAACGGACTTCACCACTGAATTCCCCATAAAATTCCACGCTAGGACCCATACAATTGGGGTCAAATTCGAAAATCGAAAAATTTTTCCGTTTTTTGCGTTTATCTCGGAAACAAAGCGTCGTAGCGCCAAAAGGGCCTTTATTTGAAATCACTAACTTACGATCATGTTTTTCGCCATTTTCTCGAAAACTAAAAGTCGGATCGAAAAACGGACTTCACCACTGAATTCCCCATAAAATTCCACGCTAGGACCCATACAATTGGGGTCAAATTCGAAAATCGAAAAATTTTTCCGTTTTTTGCGTTTATCTCGGAAACAAAGCGTCGTAGCGCCAAAAGGGCCTTTATTTGAAATCACTACTTACGATCATGTTTTTCGCCATTTTCTCGAAAACTAAAAGTCGGATCGAAAAACGGACTTCACCACTGAATTCCCCATAAAATTCCACGCTAGGACCCAGTACAATCGGGGTCAAATTCGAAAATCGAAAAATTTTTCCGTTTTTTGCGTTTATCTCGGAAACAAAGCGTCGTAGCGCCAAAAGGGCCTTTATTTGAAATCACTACTTACGATCATGTTTTTCGCCATTTTCTCGAAAACTAAAAGTCGGATCGAAAAACGGACTTCACCACTGAATTCCCCATAAAATTCCACGCTAGGACCCAGTACAATTCGGGGTCAAATTCGAAAATCGAAAAATTTTTCCGTTTTTTGCGTTTATCTCGGAAACAAAGCGTCGTAGCGCCAAAAGGGCCTTTATTTGAAATCACTACTTACGATCATGTTTTTCGCCATTTTCTCGAAAACTAAAAGTCGGATCGAAAAACGGACTTCACCACTGAATTCCCCATAAAATTCCACGCTAGGACCCATACAATTGGGGTCAAATTCGAAAATCGAAAAATTTTTCCGTTTTTTGCGTTTATCTCGGAAACAAAGCGTCGTAGCGCCAAAAGGGCCTTTATTTGAAATCACAACTTACGATCATGTTTTTCGCCATTTTCTCGAAAACTAAAAGTCGGATCGAAAAACGGACTTCACCACTGAATTCCCCATAAAATTCCACGCTAGGACCCATACAATTGGGGTCAAATTCGAAAATCGAAAAATTTTTCCGTTTTTTGCGTTTATCTCGGAAACAAAGCGTCGTAGCGCCAAAAGGGCCTTTATTTGAAATCACAACTTACGATCATGTTTTTCGCCATTTTCTCGAAAACTAAAAGTCGGATCGAAAAACGGACTTCACCACTGAATTCCCCATAAAATTCCACGCTAGGACCCAGTACAATTGGGGTCAAATTCGAAAATCGAAAAATTTTTCCGTTTTTTGCGTTTATCTCGGAAACAAAGCGTCGTAGCGCCAAAAGGGCCTTTATTTGAAATCACAACTTACGATCATGTTTTTCGCCATTTTCTCGAAAACTAAAAGTCGGATCGAAAAACGGACTTCACCACTGAATTCCCCATAAAATTCCACGCTAGGACCCATACAATTGGGGTCAAATTCGAAAATCGAAAAATTTTTCCGTTTTTTGCGTTTATCTCGGAAACAAAGCGTCGTAGCGCCAAAAGGCCTTTATTTGAAATCACTACTTACGATCATGTTTTTCGCCATTTTCTCGAAAACTAAAAGTCGGATCGAAAAACGGACTTCACCACTGAATTCCCCATAAAATTCCACGCTAGGACCCATACAATCGGGGTCAAATTCGAAAATCGAAAAATTTTTCCTTTTTTAGCGTTTATCTCGGAAACAAAGCGTCGTAGCGCCAAAAGGGCCTTTATTTGAAATCACGAACTTACGATCACATGTTTTCGCCATTTTCTCGAAAACTAAAGTCGGATCGAAAAACGGACTTCACCACTGAATTCCCCATAAAATTCCACGCTAGGAACCCATGCAATTGGGGTCAAATTCGAAAATCGAAAAATTTTTCCGTTTTTTGCGTTTATCTCGGAAACAAAGCGTCGTAGCGCCAAAAGGGCCTTTATTTGAAATCACTACTTACGATCATGTTTTTCGCCATTTTCTCGAAAACTAAAAGTCGGATCGAAAAACGGACTTCACCACTGAATTCCCCATAAAATTCCACGCTAGGACCCATACAATTGGGGTCAAATTCGAAAATCGAAAAATTTTTCCGTTTTTTGCGTTTATCTCGGAAACAAAGCGTCGTAGCGCCAAAAGGGCCTTTATTTGAAATCACAACTTACGATCATGTTTTTCGCCATTTTCTCGAAAACTAAAAGTCGGATCGAAAAACGGACTTCACCACTGAATTCCCCATAAAATTCCACGCTAGGACCCATACAATTGGGGTCAAATTCGAAAATCGAAAAATTTTTCCGTTTTTTGCGTTTATCTCGGAAACAAAGCGTCGTAGCGCCAAAAGGGCCTTTATTTGAAATCACTACTTACGATCATGTTTTTCGCCATTTTCTCGAAAACTAAAAGTCGGATCGAAAAACGGACTTCACCACTGAATTCCCCATAAAATTCCACGCTAGGACCCATACAATTGGGGTCAAATTCGAAAATCGAAAAATTTTCCGTTTTTTGCGTTTATCTCGGAAACAAAGCGTCGTAGCGCCAAAAGGGCCTTTATTTGAAATCACAACCTTACGATCATGTTTTTCGCCATTTTCTCGAAAACTAAAAGTCGGATCGAAAAACGGACTTCACCACTGAATTCCTCATAAAATTCCACGCTAGGGACCCATACAATCGGGGTCAAATTCGAAAATCGAAAAATTTTTCCGTTTTTTGCGTTTATCTCGGAAACAAAGCGTCGTAGCGCCAAAAGGGCCTTTATTTGAAATCACAACTTACGATCATGTTTTTCGCCATTTTTCTCGAAAACTAAAAGTCGGATCGAAAAACGGACTTCACCACTGAATTCCCCATAAAATTCCACGCTAGGACCCATACAATTGGGGTCAAATTCGAAAATCGAAAAATTTTTCCGTTTTTTGCGTTTATCTCGGAAACAAAGCGTCGTAGCGCCAAAAGGGCCTTTATTTGAAATCACAACTTACGATCATGTTTTTCGCCATTTTCTCGAAAACTAAAAGTCGGATGGAAAAAACGGACTTCACTACTGTATTCCCCATAAAATTCCACGCTAGGCCCAGTACAATCGGGGTCAAATTCGAAAATGGAAAAATTTTTCCTTTCTTGCGTTTATCTCGGAAACAAAGTGTCGTAGCGCCAAAAGGGCCTATATTTGAAATCACAACTTACGATCATGTTTTTCGCCATTTTCTCCAAAACTAAAAGTCGGATCGAAAAACGGACTTCACCACTGAATTCCTCATAAAATTCCACGCTAGGACCCATACAATTGGGGTCAAATTCGAAAATCGAAAAATTTTTCCGTGTTTGCGTTTATCTCGGAAACAGAGCGTCGTAGCGCCAAAAGGGCCTTTATTTGAAATCACAACTTCCGATCATGTTTATCGCCATTTTCTCGAAAACTAAAAGTCGGATCGAAAAACGGACTTCACCACTGAATTCCCCATAAAATTCCACGCTAGAACCCATGCAATTGGGGTCAAATTCGAAAATCGAAAAATTTTTCCTTTTTTAGCGTTTATCTCGCAAACAAAGCGTCGTAGCGACAAAAGGGCCTTTATTTGAAAATCAGAACTTACGATCACGTTTTCGCCATTTTCGCGAAAACTAAGTCGGATCGAAAAACGGACTTCACCACTGAATTCCCCATAAAATTCCACGCTAGAACCCATGCAATTGGGGTCAAATTCGAAAATCGAAAAATTTTTCCGTTTTTCTCGTTTATCTCGGAAACAAAGCGTCGTAGCGCCAAAAGGGCCTTTATTTGAAATCACAACTGACGATCATGTTTTTCGCCATTTTCTCGAAAACTAAAAGTGGATCGAAAAACGGACTTCACCACTGAATTCCTCATAAAATTCCACGCTAGGACCCATACAATCGGGGTCAAATACGAAAATCGAAAAATTTTTCCGTTTTTTGCGTTTATCTCGGAAACAAAGCGTCGTAGCGCCAAAAGGGCCTTTATTTGAAATCACTACTTACGATCATGTTTTTCGCCATTTTCTCGAAAACTAAAAGTCGGATCGAAAAAACGGACTTCACCACTGAATTCCCCATAAAATTCCACGCTAGGCCCAGTACAATCGGGGTCAAATTCGAAAATCGGAAAAATTTTTCCTTTTTTCGCGTTTATCTCGGAAACAAAGCGTCGTAGCGCCAAAAGGGCCTTTATTTGAAATCACAACTTCCGATCATGTTTTTTCGCCATTTTCTCGAAAACTAAAAGTCGGATCGAAAAACGGACTTCACCACTGAATTCCTCATAAAATTCCACGCTAGGACCAATACAATTGGGGTCAAATTCGAAAATCGAAAAATTTTTCCGTTTTTTGCGTTTATCTCGGAAACAAAGCGTCGTAGCGCCAAAAGGGCCTTTATTTGAAATCACAACTTACGATCATGTTTTTCGCCATTATCTCGAAAACTAAAAGTCGGATGGAAAAACGGACTTCACCACTGTATTCCCCATAAAATTCCACGCTAGGCCCAGTACAATCGGGGTCAAATTCGAAAATCGAAAAATTTTTCCTTTCTTGCGTTTATCTCGGAAACAAAGAGTCGTAGCGCCAAAAGGGCCTTTATTTGAAATCACAACTTACGATCATGTTTTTTGCCATTTTCTCCAAAACTAAAAGTCGGATCGAAAAACGGACTTCACCACTGAATTCCTCATAAAATTCCACGCTAGGACCCATACAATTGGGGTCAAATTCGAAAATCGAAAAATTTTTCCGTTTTTTGCGTTTATCTCGGAAACAAAGCGTCGTAGCGCCAAAAGGGCCTTTATTTGAAATCACTACTTACGATCCTGTTTTTCGCCATTTTCTCGAAAACAAAAGTCGGATCGAAAAACGGACTTCACCACTGAATTCCCCATAAAATTCCACGCTAGGACCCATACAATTGGGGTCAAATTCGAAAATCGAAAAATGTTCCGTTTTTTGCGTTTATCTCGGAAACAAAGCGTCGTAGCGCCAAAAGGGCCTTTATTTGAAATCACAACTTACGATCATGTTTTTCGCCATTTTCTCGAAAACTAAAATGTCGGATCGAAAAACGGACTTCACCACTGAATTCCCTATAAAATTCCACGCTAGGACCCATACAATTGGGGTCAAATTCGAAAATGGAAAAATTTTTCCGTTTTTTGCGTTTATCTCGGAAACAAAGCGTCGTAGCGCCAAAAGGACCTTTATTTGAAATCACTACTTACGATCATGTTTTTCGCCATTTTCTCGAAAACTAAAAGTCGGATCGAAAAACGGACTTCACCACTGAATTCCCCATACAATACCACGCTAGGACCCATACAATTGGGGTCAAATTCGAAAATCGAAAAATTTTTCCGTTTTTTGCGTTTATCTCGGAAACAAAGCGTCGTAGCGCCAAAAGGGCCTTTATTTGAAATCACAACTTACGATCATGTTTTTCGCCATTTTCTCGAAAACTAAAAGTCGGATCGAAAAACGGACTTCCCCACTGAATTCCTCATAAAATTCCACGCTGGGACCCATACAATCGGGGTCAAATACGAAAATCGAAAAATTTTTCCGTTTTTTGCGTTTATCTCGGAAACAAAGCGTCGTAGCGCCAAAAGGGCCTTTATTTGAAATCACAACTTACGATCATGTTTTCCCCATTTTTTTGAAAACTAAAAGTCGGATCGAAAAACGGACTTCACCACTGAATTCCCCATACAATTCCACGCTAGGACCCATACAATTGGGGTCAAATTCGTAAATCGAAAAATTTTTTCGTTTTTTTGCGTTTATCTCGGAAACAAAGCGTCGTAGCGCCAAAAGGGCCTTTATTTGAAATCACTACTTACGATCATGTTTTTCGCCATTTTCTCGAAAACTAAAAGTTGGATGGAAAAACGGACTTCACCACTGAATTCCCCATAAATTTCCACGCTAGGCCCAGTACAATCGGGGTCAAATTCGAAAATGGAAAAATTTTTCCTTTTTCGCGTTTATCTCGGAAACAAAGCGTCGTAGCGCCAAAAGGGCCTTTATTTGAAATGACAACTTACGATCATGATTTTCGCGTAATTCTCGAAAACTAAAAGTCGGATCTAAAGACGGACTTCACCACTGAATTCCCCATAAACTTCCACGCTAGGACCAATACAATTGGGGTCAAATTCGAAAATCAAAAAATTTTTCCGTTTTTTTGCGTTTATCTCGGGAAACAAAGCGTCGTAGCGCCAAAAGGGCCTTTATTTGAATTCACAACTTACGATCATGTTTTTCGCCTAATTTCTCGAAAACTAATAGTCGGATCGAAAAACGGATTCACCACTGAATTCCCCATAAATTTCCACGCTAGGACCCATACAATTGGGGTCAAATTCGAAAATCGAAAAATTTTTCTGTTTTTTTGCGTTTATCTCGGAAACAAAGTGTCGTAGGCGCCAAAAGGGCCTTTATTTGAAATCACAACTTACGATCATGTTTTTCGCCTAATTCTCGAAAACTAAGGGTCGGATCGAAAAACGGACTTCACCACTGAATTCCCCATAAAATTCCACGCTAGGACCCATACAACTGGGGTCAAATTCGAAAATCGAAAAATTTTTCCGTTTTTCTTGTTTATCTCGGAAACAAAGCGTCGTAGCGCCAAAAGGGCCTTGATTTGAAATCACAACTTACAATCAGGATTTCGCCATTTTCTCGAAACCTAAAAGGCATGTCGAAAAAACGGACTTCACCACTGAATTTTCCATAAAATTCCTCGCTAGGACCCATACAATTGGGATCAAATTCGAAAATCAAAACAATTTTCCTTTTTTGCGTTTATCTAAGAAACATAGCGTCGTAGCGCCAAAAGGGCCTTTATTTGAAATCACAACTTACGATCATGTTTTTCGCCATTTTCTCGAAAACTAAAAGTGACATCGAAAAACGAACTTCACTACTGAATTCGCCATACAATTCCGTGCTAGGATGCATAACACTGGGGTCAAATTCGAAAATCGAAAATTTTTACCGTTTTTCGCGTTTATCTCGTAAACTAAGCGTCGTGGAGCGAAAAGGGCCATCATCTGTGCTCACAACTTTCGACCATTTTTCGCCATTTTCTCGAAAACTAAAAGTCGGATCGAAAAAAGGGACTTCACCACTGAATTCGCCATAAAATTCCGTGCTAGGATGCATAACACTGGGGTCAAATTCGAAAATCGAAAACTTTTTCCGTTTTTCGCGTTTATCTCGTAAACTAAGCGTCGTAGAGCCAAAAGGACCATCATCTGTGCTCACAACTTACGATCATGATTTTCGCCATTTTTTTTGAAAACTAATAGTCGCATCGAAAAAAGGGACTTCACCACTCAATTCGCCATAAAATTCCGTGCTAGGATGCAAACACTGGGATCAAATTCGAAAATCGAAAAATTTTTCTGTTTTTTCGCGTTTATCTCGTAAACTAAGCGTCGTAGAGCCAAAAGGGCCATCATCTGTGCTCACAACTTACGATCATGTTTTTCGCCATTTTCTCGAAAATTAAAAGTCGAATCGAAAATGGACTTCACCACTGAATTAGCCATAAAAGTCCGTGCTAGGATGCATAACACTGGGTCAAATTCGAAAATCGAAAATTTTTTTTCATTTTTTCGCGTTTATCTCGTAAACTAAGCGTCGTAGCGCCAAAAGGGACCATCATCTGTGCTCACAACTTACGATCATGTTTTTCGCCATTTTCTCGAAAACTAATAGTCGCATCGAAAAAAGGGACTTCACCACTGAATTCGCCATAAAATTCCGTGCTAGGATGCATAACACTGGGGTCAAATTCGAAAATCGAAAACTTTTCCGTTTTTCGCGTTTATCTCGTAAACTAAGCGTCGTAGAGCCAAAAGGACCATCATCTGTGCTCACAACTTACGATCATGTTTTTCGCCATTTTCTCGAAAATTAAAAGTCGAATCGAAAATGGACTTTACCAGTGAATTCGCCATGAAATTCTTTGCTAGGACGCATAACACTGGGGTAAAATTCGAAAATCGAAAAATTTTTCCGTTTTTCGCGTTTATCTCGGAAACGAAGTCTCGTAGCGCAAAAACGGGCCTTATCTGTGATCAGAACATACGATCATGTTTTTCGCCATTTCTCGGAAATTAAATGTCGGATCAAAAAACGGATTTCACCAGAGAATTCGCCATGAAATTCCGTGCTAGGATGGATAACACTGGGGTGATATTCGAAAATCGGAAAATTTTTCCGTTTTTCGCGAATATCTCGGACACTAGGCAATAAATCTAAAAAACGGGCATTATCCGTGAACACAACCTTTGATTATGTTTTTCGCGATTTTCTCGGAAATTAAATGTCGGATCGAAAAACGCTTTTCACCAGTGAATTCGCTATGAATTTCCGTGTTAGGATGCATAACACTGGGGTGAAATTCAATAATCGAAAAATTTTTCGAGTTTTCGTGAATATTTTGGATACTAGGTCTCAAATTGCAAAAACAGTCATTATTCGTGATCTCAACATACTATCATGTTTTTCGCGATTTCCTCGAAAACTAAAAGTCGGATCGAAAAACGGACTTCACCACTGAATTCCCCATAAAATTCCACCCTAGGACCCATACAATTGGGATCAAATTCGAAAATCAAAAAATTTTTCCTTTTTTTGCGTTTATCTCGGAAACATAGCGTCGTAGCGCCAAAAGGGCCTTTATTTGAAATCACAACTTACGATCATATTTTTCGCCTAATTCTCGAAAACTAAATGTCGGATCGAAAAACAGACTTCACCACTGAATTCCTTATAAAATTCCACGCTAGGACCCATACAATAGGGGTCAAATTCGAAATCGAAAAATTTTTCCGTTGTTCTCGTTTATCTCGGAAACAAAGCGTCGTAGCGCCAAAGGGGGCCTTTATTTGAAATCACAAATTACGATCATGTTTTTCGCCATTTTCTCGAAAACTAAAAGTCGGATCGAAAAACGGACTTCACCACTGAATTCCCCATAAAATTCAGCGCTAGGTCCCATACAATTGGGGTCGAATTCGAAAATCGAAAAATTTTTCCGTTTTTCTCGTTTATCTCGGAAACAAAGCGTCGAAGCGCCAAAAGGGCCTTTTTTGAAATCACAACTTACGATCATGTTTTTCGCCTAATTCTCGAAAAATAAGGGTCGGATCCAAAAACGGACTTCACCACTGAATTCCCCATAAAATTCCACGATAGGACCCATACAACTGGGGTCAAATTCGAAAATCGAAAATTTTTCCGTTTTTCTTGTTTATCTGGGAAACAAAGCGTCGTAGCGCCAAAAGGGCCTTTATTTGAAATCACAACTTACGATCATGATTTTCGCGTAATTCTCGAAAACTAAAAGTCGGATCTAAAGACGGACTTCACCACTGAATTCCCCATAAACTTCCACGCTAGGACCAATACAATTGGGGTCAAATTCGAAAATCAAAAAAAATTTTCCGTTTTTTGCGTTTATCTGGGAAAAAAGCGTCGTAGCGCCAAAAGGGCCTTTATTTGAATTCACAACTTACGATCATGTTTTTCGCCTAATTCTCGAAAACTAATAGTCGGATCGAAAAACGGACTTCACCACTGAATTCCCCATAAATTTCCACGCTAGGACCCATACAATTGGGGTCAAATTCGAAAATCGAAAAATTTTTCTGTTTTTTTTGCGTTTATCTCGGAAACAAAGTGTCGTGGCGCCAAAAGGGCCTTTATTTGAAATCACAACTTACGATCATGTTTTTCGCCTAATTCTCGAAAACTAAGGGTCGGATCGAAAAACGGACTTCACCACTGAATTCCCCATAAAATTCCACGCTAGGACCCATACAACTGGGGTCAAATTCGAAAATCGAAAAATTTTTCCGTTTTTCTTGTTTATCTCGGAAACAAAGCGTCGTAGCGCCAAAAGGGCCTTGATTTGAAATCACAACTTACAATCAGGTTTTTCGCCATTTTCTCAAAACCTAAAAGGCATGTCGAAAAACGGACTTCACCACTGAATTTTCCATAAAATTCCACGCTAGGACCCATACAATTGGGATCAAATTCGAAAATCAAAACAATTTTCCTTTTTTGCGTTTATCTAAGAAACATAGCGTCGTAGCGCCAAAAGGGCCTTTATTTGAAATCACAACTTACGATCATGTTTTTCGCCATTTTCTCGAAAACTAAAAGTGACATCGAAAAACGAACTTCACTACTGAATTCGCCATACAATTCCGTGCTAGGATGCATAACACTGGGGTCAAATTCGAAAATCGAAAATTTTTACCGTTTTTTCGCGTTTATCTCGTAAACTAAGCGTCGTGGAGCGAAAAGGGCCATCATCTGTGCTCACAACTTTCGACCATTTTTCGCCATTTTCTCGAAAACTAAAAGTCGGATCGAAAAAAGGGACTTCACCACTGAATTCGCCATAAAATTCCGTGCTAGGATGCATAACACTGGGGTCAAATTCGAAAATCGAAAACTTTTTCCGTTTTTCGCGTTTATCTCGTAAACTAAGCGTCGTAGAGCCAAAAGGACCATCATCTGTGCTCACAACTTACGATCATGATTTTCGCCATTTTTTTGAAAACTAATAGTCGCATCGAAAAAAGGGACTTCACCACTCAATTCGCCATAAAATTCCGTGCTAGTATGCAAACACTGGGATCAAATTCGAAAATCGAAAAATTTTTCTGTTTTTCGCGTTTATCTCGTAAACTAAGCGTCGTAGAGCCAAAAGGGCCATCATCTGTGCTCACAACTTACGATCATGTTTTTCGCCATTTTCTCGAAAATTAAAAGTCGAATCGAAAATGGACTTCACCACTGAATTAGCCATAAAAGTCCGTGCTAGGATGCATAACACTGGGTCAAATTTGAAAATCGAAAATTTTTTTTCATTTTTCGCGTTTATCTCGTAAACTAAGCGTCGTAGCGCCAAAAGGGACCATCATCTGTGCTCACAACTTACGATCATGTTTTTCGCCATTTTCTCGAAAACTAATAGTCGCATCGAAAAAAGGGACTTCACCACTGAATTCGCCATAAAATTCCGTGCTAGGATGCATAACACTGGGGTCAAATTCGAAAATCGAAAACTTTTTTCCGTTTTTCGCGTTTTATCTCGTAAACTAAGCGTCGTAGAGCCAAAAGGACCATCATCTGTGCTCACAACTTACGATCATGTTTTTCGCCATTTTCTCGAAAATTAAAAGTCGAATCGAAAATGGACTTTACCAGTGAATTCGCCATGAAATTCTTTGCTAGGACGCATAACACTGGGGTAAAATTCGAAAATCGAAAAATTTTTCCGTTTTTCGCGTTTATCTCGGAAACGAAGTCTCGTAGCGCAAAAACGGGCCTTATCTGTGATCAGAACATACGATCATGTTTTTCGCCAATTCTCGGAAATTAAATGTCGGATCAAAAAACGGATTTCACCAGAGAATTCGCCATGAAATTCCGTGCTAGGATGGATAACACTGGGGTGATATTCGAAAATCGGAAAATTTTTCCGTTTTTCGCGAATATCTCGGAAACTAGGCAATAAATCTAAAAAACGGGCATTATCCGTGAACACAACCTTTGATTATGTTTTTCGCGATTTTCTCGGAAATTAAATGTCGGATCGAAAAACGGTTTTCACCAGTGAATTCGCTATGAATTTCCGTGTTAGGATGCATAACACTGGGGTGAAATTCAATAATCGAAAAATTTTTCGAGTTTTCGTGAATATTTTGGATACTAGGTCTCAAATTGCAAAAACAGTCATTATTCGTGATCTCAACATACTATCATGTTTTTCGCGATTTCCTCGAAAATTAAAAGTCGGATCGGAAAACGGATTTCACCAGCGAATTCGCCATGAAATTCCGTGCTAAGACGCTTAACACCAAAAAATTCATCCTTCGTCAATATTTTCTAAACGAGTCTTCTTTCCTAAACGTGAGTTTCTACGATTATGAATGAAACGTGAATGAATGACTGCCCAAGCACAAAATAAGTGCTTGCTCTTTCTTAGAATTGAAATATCCCAATGCTCCAACCTCGAAATCTACGATGGGGTTTGGGTCGTTAAAAGCGAAAGGGAAGCTAAAGGTATTTCACGCGTTGCCAATTGCTAAAACAAGAGGTTGTGCTCTGAGATATGGGTTGCGAGTTGGACTTTAGACCCGGTATATATGTATGTGTATATATATATATATTGTTACTAACCTGAATTATGAGGTTTGTCACAGGTGCAAAAACCCCAGAAAATGCGAAAAAAACGTGAAAGAGAGCGCGTCGCAGTTCAAAAGAGGCGTGCCCGCGGATGAGGAAGTTGTCGCCTATAACGTCGTTCACAAGTCGCGAGGAAAATGACACAGTAACTGGAGGGGAGTAGGAGGCACCGCGTTACCCCTGCGAACCGAGGGCATAAAACGCGATTCCGCAACCGGATGGTTCTCTTTAGCTTTCGTCAGCGGAGGAAGAAAGATCTCTTTAGCTTTCGTCAGTGGAGGAAGAAAGAACTCTTGAGCTTTCGTCAGTGGAGGAAGAAACATCTCTTCAGATTTCGTCGGTCGGTGCAGGCAGCATTTTCTCTCCGAAGCATTGGTGGCCGGCGCCGAAAGATTACGCGAAGGAATGTCAAGTTAGTTAGGAGTATCCGACGGCTAAAGGCGTCTAGCTAGTCATCAGCAAAGTAATTAAAACATTTGAGAAGATTCTGGCAGTCACGGCATCGTGAGAGAGGTTGCCTCTGAAATTCGTAACAAATTGACGCTCAGATTACACCATAAAATCTGTAGCCGAAACGGAGGAGAGATCTAGTACGCGGCGAAAACTATACCTCACGCCAGCGTGCGAGAAACAACGGGCGTGAGTAAAAGAACGCGCCGGACGAGATCCGAAGGCGGACGAGCACCGTACAATATCGGACGGAGGAGTCGGGACCGAGGCGGACGAAGAAGACGGAAGAAGGACGACGGAGCTGGGAGCGCAAGAAAGAAGGACGGGACCACAAGAAGAAGGAGACGGAAGAAGAACGGGGACGGGAGTTGAAGACGGAAGACGGAAGAACGAAGACAGCGGGTCGCCGAGTACCGAGGCCGCGGCGCGGAGCGCCAGCGTCGGCAGCGAACGCGACAGCGAGCGACCGGGGACAAGGCCACCCCACCAGGAAGGAGAGGTAACGGGGCTAGCGATAATATAGGTCAAGTTCGCGCCGTGTCGGATGAAGACGTTAGGAGTTGTTTGGGGAGGTTATAGAATGTAAATGATAAATGACTTTCATGTTACAGTGTTAAAAGCACAAGCCATTTTGACGCCTGGTTACCTATTAGTTTTCTTTTGTAAATGAATTAAAGTAAAGGTGTTTAAATTGTATTAAAGTGTGAAGGAAGGTGCGCTACAGAGCACGGTTTGTTATTCAGTTGTGGAAGAGTTAAAATCGAGTGTTCAATAAGATTAGTAGCGCGCTGCCGTGATAAAGTTAAAGCGCAAGCAGAATTTAATCAGTTGGTTTTGTTAAAAGAATTACGAATTTTACTGGGACAGTAATTATGTTAAGAATTGGCAGAAATTTTGGTTACTTGATTTTTTAGAGAGGATATAATGTAAGCTAATGACTTATTTGGAAAATTGGAAGAGAAAAGTGACGAGTTGTGTTTGTAGTAGTATTAATTATTATTTTGAAATCATTAAACTTTTTGTTTGTTACTGTTATTTTGTGTTCCTGTGTTTGGATTGCTCTCACACCCCAAAGATCCCACTGCCCTGAGATCTAAGTAAGCTCGAAAGAGCAGATATCTGACGCACCCGCCCTGACGCTCGATTGTTGTCGAGAGGATTGGCAGATTTTTTTAATAAATAAATATGAAAAGGGGTGTTACGGACGGGTTTGCGTCGGAATATATATATGTATATATAACAGGATGTTGGTATGTATATAGAAGCAAATTTCCAATACTGTTGGACTGAGCTCCATGAAAATTGACTCTTCTACGTGTTTTTTCACCAAGAAGGTTTACGTGTTGTTAATCCTGTCGTAACTCCACTACATGGCGTTACATATTCACTACATATCCCCTGCATATTCACGTCAAATGCAACCTGCAACACACTCGGCAGCTTTTTGAATCTATATCGTTAAATAACTCCTAAATGTGGCGTTCTAGGGCCTTAAAAACTAAAATTTTGAGGCCGAAGGTCTCAAAGAAACGTTTCTCACATCGCAATCTACAGAATGAATTCTTCCTGAACATTCTATTACATTTTTGCTGGTACGGCACTTCCTGATATTACCTCACTGCTTCAGAGACGTGCCGAATCTACGAGTAAATGTGAATGAGAGGGACAGAGAGCGGCAGAGCTAGAGACAAAAAGGGACAGGGTGAGGGAGGGAGAGGCAGTGAGAAAAGGTGGTGGGAGGGGTAAACAGGGAGATGAAGGGCAGAACTACGTCTGCAAGGTTTTCCTAGTATCACATATGCCCGAAGTCAACTTTCAGAATCAAAATTTCCCGTCTTCAGTGATCTTTAGCAAAAAACAAATGAGAGATCAACATGATGAAGAAGCAAAAATAAGAATACAAATTAAATGAGATGAATAATACATAAATAAATAAAATATTATTTATCTCATTTAATTTGTATTCTTATTTTTGCTTTTTCTTCATGTTGATCTCTCATTTTTACGTTTGTTACTAGAGACCCACTGAATATGGGAAATTCTGATCCCGAAAGTTAATTTGGGCATATGTGATATTAATAAATATTATATACGTGCTTTTTGTGGTTGATTGTCCCTTACCTCCCATTACCATTATGGATAACCACAAAATATCGGCTACCTCCACAGAAGTTAAATGAATTTATGTTTTTATCGATTAGTAAATTACTGTAGATTATACGTATGTTTACTGTAAGTGTATACATAGGAGTTGTTGTTTGGAGGGCGAAATGTTGCGCTGATAAATGATGAGCCAAACTTCTATATTGCTTTTTGTACTTATTCATATTAACATTACAAGAAAATATTAGTATTCTAAGTAAATACATTTGTACAAATAAGTACATATTAATAAATATAAGGGTTAGATATTGTCATGCGTATATTACATTGAATTCTAGGGCATCTTTATTATGCCCCTTTAACTTTCTCCTTTATTAGTCAAAATTTAAACCACAATTTTGTGATTAAACGATGAATTGTGAAATTTTTAGGGCGTACAAAACATTAATGGCAGCATATTAATTTGTGATATTTGGCGGTGTCACTCCCACTCCTCCAATGCAAATGTCGTCATACACATTGAAGTAAAGAGGTTGACTTTTAAGGTGGACTGATGAAACTTTGGAGACACGTAATCTCGATAATAATTCAAACCAGTAAGCCCATGAAAAACTTTCGCACTCGCGAGCGGGCGCCCGCGGGCCACAGACAGCACTGGGGGTAAAATTTCAGTCAAAAGAGAGCACATGCTTTGTAGAACTGAGTTCAAACAGCCTGAGTTCAAATGGCTTTGTCAGACGACTGATGCGTTCCCATGGCGTCCGTGCGAACTACATGTAATTTTTCTTTAAGCTAATGTGTTGACATCGAAGTCGGTAAAGGTTCTATCCGATAGGTTTTCATTGCTAAATTTTAAGAAAATTGATGTTTTAATGAAAACTTAATGTTTTTATTTTCTTTCTCACTCTACTTAGAAAAATTGTTTACAACATAAATAATTGATTAGCTGTGTCACCCACGGCCGTACGCGTGATGCGATCATATTCATTGTTTGAACCATCGGAGAAGGAAAGAAATAAGTATACTGAGAGAGAGAGAGAGAGTTAATAAATGTATAAATCTCAGCCGTATCAAATCATTAAAGCAAATAATGTTTCAAATAATTATTGTTATGTAATCTACACAAATGTAAAAAACATCGCTACTTTTTTTAACAGATACAAAAAGAAAAATATATTTCTGAGTAACAAACATTCAATAACAAAGGACACTTAATACGCTGTTTAATAAAAACAATACACGCCATCCTTATGTAATAAAGGAAAATAAAATTAGGGAAGAGACAGACTGGGGCGGAGCGTGAGAAAAAGAGAGGCAGAGGTGCTTATTTTTGCGTTAAAACCCACCCGTGAATCCGCCATTGCCTAGCCACGGAGGCGGCCGTTCCGCCGCTGGCAACACGATCGCCCCCAGGCGCCTGACACGTCGCCCCTGGCCGTGTGGGCGGCGCGGCGCGGCGCGGCGCGTGCATTAGCAGGATTGCGTTGGGAGTGCTTCGACGAGCACACTGGCCTCCCGGCAGAGGCGGCTTAGCGTTTACCACGATACAAGGAGAGGACTGCATTCCGTACCTTCACTTGCGCGGTATTTATGGGCGAAAAACTGTGAGAAAAAAATGCTTAAAGAAGCATGTGAAAAAGAATGTGCGATTTTTATCAGTTTTTTTTACTTTCCCGTATACGTACATATACACGGAGTGATATACGTAGTATAGGGAAAGTTATGTAATGCTGCGCGAAAAAATGGCCAATTTTCGGCGGAAAAAAATTAATTGCCGGGCCGTGAAAACGAATAAGTGGATAAAACCAGTTGCTAAATTAAAAATATCCTTTATCTCGTGGTGTGGTCAAAATCCATGATTTGTTGCTTCTTTATACTTAAAAATCGATTGACGGCATTCCGTCCGTCTGTCCGTCTGTGGTCAACGCTAGCGCCTAAACCGTTCGGTCGATTTTCTTCAAAACTGATATTCCCCAGTCGATCTGATTCTAGTCGAAGCTTTGTGATTTTGAGAAAGATTCTTTAAAATTTGGGGTACTTTATATGAAGCCCCCCGGGGATTTTCAACATTTTCTCAAAAACGGCTCCAAATTTTTTATTTAAATTTCTTGTATGAATAGAGGAAAATACACTTTTTAACATGGCATAGGTCCGATTTTCACGTACAGCTCTGAATTTTCGAAAATTGTGAAAGTTTGAATTTTTTTCGGCGTCTTTCTCCTACTACAAAATTGAAGATAGAGATTTTTTCTTCAAATAAAATTTGTTCTGCATATTGAGTTCTTTAATAAAGGTCATGTAAATGTTTTTCACAATTTTGGTAGTTTTCGTGCAATATTGCGTGCAATATGTGCAATTTTAAAAAATTACAAAAACAAAATTTTCTCAAAAACGGCTCCAAATTTTTTCTTTAAACTTTTGGTAGGGATAGTGGTAAATGTACTCTATCAATGACATAAAAGCCATTTTGGTCTATCGGTTGGTTTTTTCAAAAATTACAAAAATGTAAATTTTTTTACTTGTCTCTCACGTCGTTAATATTTACACTATCGGCGATTTTTTTACATTATTATATTTACGAGTATATATGCTTTAAATAATGTCAAGTAAAGTTTCTCGAAAACACTACCGTTTTCTGTGAAAAGTAGCTCAAATTTCGGCATTTTCAGAAATGCACAAACGTCATTTTCTCGTATATGGCTGCAATTTTGTTCTTGAAACTTTTGTAACGGATAGTGCTAATTACACTCATTAGTATAGCGTGAAGTTTATTTTTTTTTTGTTTTTTTCAAAAATTATATAAATGTACATTTTTTGAAAGATCTCTCACATCTTTAATATGCACATTATCGGCAATTTGTAAAGATGATTATATTTGTGAGTGTAAGTGCTTCAAATAACTTCAAATAAAGTATTTTGAAAACTCAAAAATTTTCTGTGAAAATTAGCTTCAAATTTCGCATTTTTAGTAGTGCTAAAACGCCATTTTCTCTTAAACGGCACATAATTTTTAAAAGAAAATTGCCATTTACGGCTAGGTTTTTGTGTTCTTTAATATTCTAAAATTAATGTTTCTGTTCTACCAATAGGAAACCGAAAAATTAAGAAAATGACAAAAAAATGTACTTTTGGCGATGATAGATGGTAGCTGGCAAGAAGTGTATGTGGCAATTCCGAATAGCTAGCGAAGACCCAGGAAAATAGAAAACTGTGCCATTCCGTTTCTGTTTTTTGACAAATAAATAAATAAAATAAATACGGTCATGCTTAATTTTTTCAAAATACGAGTAGTTTTTTCTTTAATTTTGTGACAAACGTAATAGGCCGCTGTAAATTTACTGCGCTTCGGACAGCTGGATGCGTCGTAAATTAGAATGTGCAATTTGGTATATTATTTCTTTCTTCGTTTCTTACATTCGAACTTCGTTATAGACTTACACATTAATATTTTAGAAATTGTTTATTTTGAAATATTTGAAATAAGTAAAAAGAATTAATAGCTCTCAGAATAGCGACAATGCAGGGTCTGCAACAATGGAATTCACTTTGCGCTCGCGAATATCTGTGAATTAGTGTCATTGTTATGACCTAATGGAGCTGTATGAAAAGGAGTTATAATTGTCTAATTTATGTTGATATTTGCAGGCAAATATATAGTTTAGCACCAAATGCTGTACCATTTGTAGTGAGTAGAGAATTTGTTGCATGGTTTTAAAATACTCTTCCCTAATCATGGCCCAATGGAAGGCATTTCTATATTTCCAGGGTATCAGGCTTCTTTTTCCAATACAGGGTTACAAAACTTTTGCATTCTATTTTTGTGAAGTTGTAGAATTCACATAGTTCTGACAACACTGCAATGGAAATAGTGAGTTCCAAGCGAAGATGTTAGTAGCGCATAAAGTGCAATATTACAGTACTACTTAGCTGTTTCCTCTAATACGGGAAAGTAAGTGCTGTTGTAGCACCACTAGTTTCAAGAAGGTCTGGACTCGAACAATCATAGCGAAGATAAGCAATGGCCACGTCGAACCGACGCGATTTATTGCAGGCATTGTGTGGCGAGTAATAAATTATTTCTTGACATGAATTAAGGTGCATACTGAAAATGTTCCCTTATAATCGTCAGCGAGCTTCTACCGAAAAATGAATAGGTTCATTAGCAATTACCATTTTATTAATTTCCTGCTGAGTTTGTAGAGTGCTATTGATAATTTACCCCTTATTGTAGACACGAGAACGTATTTTGCGATTCATCTTTTCAAAAATCACGTAACCAATAAATAATGCAAATAAGAGTGGTTATACAGGATGAGTCACGTAACTTTAGCACCTCCTATAACTTTTGAACGGTTGAAATTATTGCAATGCAGTTTTCACAGAGGTGCATGAGGAAATGGGGATAATTGATACCTGAATTCATTTTTGTTTTATCACTTGTATTTTATGAGATATTTGAGGTAACTTTGTTTTTTCAAATGGAACTATACATATTTTTTCAGTCTATCATGATGAGGGTAAAAAGACGAATCCAATGATATACATATTGTCGTATGTTAGATAAGCATTTGTTTGCGTAATTTTGATTTTTGCGACTAGGGTTTAACGGATATTGTCAATGTAATTTTGTATGTAATGTAATGTATGTATGTATGTAATGTAATGTGTGTAATTTTGTATGTAATGTAATGTTTTGTATGTAATGTATTATGCATGTATGTTTGAATGTAATTTTGAATGTAATTTGATTTTTGCGACTAGGGTTTAACAGGTTTTTGAATGTACTCCTAATGCACAAGGTCACGCAGCGCTCCACCGGCAAACGCAGGCTTGGGGAAGGGAAGGAAGTTTAGTACTTGAAGATACGAAAATATTCCAAATATTCATACAACTGTTGCAGTTTTTCTTGAACTCTGCTTTCAGTCTCCATTTTCATAAGCAGTATGTATTGAAATAAGTTTGTTTCCATCCCTAAGTTATCATTATATGCTTATTAATATTTAAAGTGTTTGCTCACAATATGCAGTATTCTTTGTACAGTCTTAAAACGTTGACTGCCGCGTGGCGGCATATGGTACCACACATCACGTGTGGTACATCCTAAACGAAACATATAAGTAAGAAATAATGCCAGATGTTGGTTTACCGTGATCGCTAAGTCATTGCACATTTCTGGCCAGAGTATACGCATGACTTGGGTCGGTTGGAATCTTCATCTAAAACCGTGCTTAGCTGCTATAAACCTGTGGTTAAGTCGGAGGGAGAGGCCGATGTAAAACAAACGGTGCGGTGGTTGGTCCGCATCGAAGTTGACGGGGTTTATGCAACTAGAATCATGCAAACAGAATGATGCAAACATAATCATTCTGGGTAGCAATGGGTAATGGGAAATGGGTATTTTTTCAAAATATTGACATGCATTACACTAATATTATGTGAAAAAGTAGTGAACCATCTACCTTATAGCTTCGGCAGTCCATATTTATTCTGATAGTGTTTTGCTTCAAGATCCCATTACTATCCTGTGATATAAAACCCCATTAAAAGAAGTTGAAATAATAAACAATTTTATTACAATACATAGTTATGACAAATCCTTATTTTCAATCCTTCAATTCCTTCAACCAAAGAAAGACAAAAAAACTGAATATGCAGATAGATGGAGAGCAGAGTTCAGGGGAAAAACCTGCAACAGTTTTGTGAATATGTTGGCATAGGTTTCATTTTTCAAATACTAAGATTCCCTTTCCCGTCCCCGCGAGCGCGTTTGCGGGTGGAGCTCTGGGTGACCTTGTGGGGCGAACTGTTAGGAGTACATTCAAAATATCCGTTAAACCCTAGTCGCAAAAATCAAAATTATTTAAAAAATGCTTATCTGACCTATGACAATTTGTATATCATTGAATTCGTCTTTTTACGCTCGTCATAATAGACTGAAAAAAACTGCATTGCAATAACTTCAACCGTTCAAAAGTTACAGGAGGTGCTAAAGTTACGTGACCTCATCCTGTATATTCAAGAAAAAATACTTTTTTTTATTGAACACGTACTAAATTACATTTTCTTTATACCAAAACACCTAAAAACTGTAATAATCAAAATGCAAATGAACGTGAATTCAAATTTTTCTAGACACTTTGTGGAATAATGAAAGCTTATCGCATTTTTCTTCCTCTTCTTCTTTTTCGTCAATATTGTCTGCTAGTGCATCTTGTTGTCGAAAATAATTACTAAAGTACTACCGGAGTAATTTTTATCTACGTACCTTCTACACGTCATATTCCTTGCTCCTCGTCAATCCGCTGTCAAATGAACACATACAATGACCAACAGCACGTGCTCTCAGCAGGAAGATTGACTCATGCTACTGTGCCGTGCAGCACATTCGGCGATTCTGTTTCTCTCTCCGCGCAGTGCTGCTGCTAAGCGGCCACCACGGAAGTTATATTTATGACTAAGCTGCGAAGTTTGCCAATTTCCCTATTTTTTTTCCTTCCCTGGAAAACGCAGTATTTTCGATTACTTATTCATTCTGAGGCATTAGGAGTATTATATGCGAATTGTGTAGTGCCTATAATGCCTATTTCACAAATAGATGCCTATTTTGTGTGTAAATGCCTAAATATTGCCTATTCTCATATTTATTGATCAAAATACAATTATCCTTAATCAAACATTTTTTAAAATGTACGTCTTTTTGGTTTTATCCTACAGATTACAGAGAAATCGAACAAATATCAATAAATATGAACGACATAAATGATAAATGACATCTATAAAGGATGTCGTAGGCGGCTCCGAAGAAGACCGTAAGTCCGCACCTCAGCTTTCGACGCGGTGTCACCCGGACAATCCAGGTCACAACTATCGATAAATCTATGTTCCGTTTTACTGCCACCACAGTGCGGGTATTTCGTATTACATGTGTCCGTATTGCACGTACAGTAAATAGTTCAAAATCGCTGATGGTGGTTAAATTATTTTTTAATTCGAATTTTTAAACATTTTTTATTCAAAAGCGGCTCCAAATCTTTTCATAAAACTTTATTCTCGTATGTATCAAAGGACCGTATTAAAATTGGTGCCGGTTCCATCTTTTAAAAACACACTATATTTGATAATTGCAAAAAGTTATAATTGCAAATGTACAGTATTGAATACAGAGATTTTTGTCTTAACCCTTAGTTACTCGCGCTGTTTTGTCACACAAGTACCCACGCGGCGTACTTTGTACGCCAAGTCTATTTTGTTAGAAAAATGAACTCTGTAACGTCTGAATAATATTTGGGTATAATTGTTTTTTAGTTTTATTTGAAATACATACGTATTGCAATTTTTCTTAAATAATAATGATTATAAATATAGCATATTAAGCTTCAGAACAATTTTTGCATTTGATGACTTTTTGCATTTGAAGAATATGTTCGATGCATGTAACGTTTTTGCACCAGTTAGTAGTAAGTGCAGTAATAATTGCAGTAGTACTTTTTTTGTTCTTCCGCAAATATGACAGTGATTTCTTAATTTTGGTGGTAATTATTTTTGATCATCACGACTTCCAGTTTGTGTAAATTTGCTGAAAACCTGTTTTATTCCACTTCGTAATCTTTTCTTTGACAATGAAAACATCTATATACTCTAAATCATTGCTTGAATAATAACTAGCAAAATCAAGCTCAGAACACGTGTCATGTTCCGTCTCGGCCACTACTTCTTAAATGAAATATTCTAAAAATTAAATCTTTAAGAGAGAACATGTAAATTTTTTTAAACGAACGGTTTTTACTGAATTTGTGCTTAAATTTCATTCAAACTGTAAAAGTAATTCTCAAAAACCATTGAAAATGTTTGTCTCAAGTTTTCCACGAAGAAAAAAGGACACTTAGAAGAATGGCGCGGATCGCACTTTCGATGATCTCTCTGAATTTTTTAAAATTTAAAATTTTGAAATGTAATGCGGGAGAGTGTGTAGTGTTGCAACATCAATAGTTACAACATTTGTGTTATGCATGGCGATTAAAATAAACCGTACAATATTTTAACTTATGTTTAAATTAAATGTGAGAAAAATATACTGTGCGGCAATACATCGGCATTTAATGAAAAGCAAAAGGGTATCTACTGAGATTCAGCCTTTTTTATATGAATTTACCAACAAGTAAAGCAAGGGTTTCTACGAGGATTTGTCAGAAAAATGATGAAAGCAAACATTCCATGAAGGTAACTATATTACGTTTACTTCAGAAACGTTCTACACAAGAACGTAAATAATGATAAGAAAAATACAGAGTGCCTTCTTAAATGCCTATTCTACACTTTTAAATGCCTATTTTACATTTTTAAGTGCTTATTTTGTCTACCTTCTTCTACAGTTTTTCGTGCCTGTAAATCCGCAGCTTACTCATGATACTGTTTGAGAACTTATTGCAGCCAGGACATTCCAACTCGAAAGAAGTCAAAATCGATATTTCAGTGACTTATACCACTCTACCTCTGCAGCTCGTATAATGTGCACATGTCATAATTGTATGTTGATGTATAAATTAAATGATACATGTTTACTAATGACGTATATTTCTGTTTGAGTTTATTTACTTAGATTATCTGATTCTACAATATTAACAACTCAATAAGTTCCGTGTCTACCGTAAACTTATTGCTGTGGCTGTGACCTGTACGTTTTTAATTTCAAAAGTCAGAACTTGTTTCGCGTAAAATTGATAGATTATTTCGTGAACTGCTATGAGCATTAATTCCATAGGAATATAGCATGTTTTTATCATGGAGTCTGACGTTTTTCTTCCCGCGCTAGTTGGTGAGATGAGGCGTCGACCTCAACGTCGGTTCGCAAAGTTGTCCCCATCTGCATACCTCCCAACAGCGGGGCGCGCTCTAGTCGGGACAAGCCCTAAGGTCCCGACTAATCTCCCAACTTAAGCAGTAATGTGTATGAAATTGTATGTGTAAATAAGGAGTAAATAAGGACAAAAATTAAAATCAATGGAAATAAACAACTGGAGACGCTGTTGTGGCCTTACACTCCTGGATAAAGTACCCAATGTTGACATAAAAATCAAATGGGTATTAATATTTGTTCGGGCCCACAGCAAAGCAGAAATAAATACGTTTATTTCACAAGCAAGGCAGAACAGTTGAATTGCGTAATCGGCAGAGCGCGGCCGTTGAGCCGGTGAAATCACGTATCGCCCTCACATTTGCTGTTCCGCGAATTCTCCAACGGACGGACGGGAGGCAGCTCACACGTGTCCGCCTGGCCATCTCGCCCCCCCAGCTCGGTCCGTTGGAGGAGCAACGGACAAAAACCGCCAGATCATTGCAAATCCAGATCAAATGGCAAATGGTAATTGGCCATCGCCATCCCCACCTCTGCCGCGGGTGAGAGCCCTTTCCTAACGTCTCTGCCCCAACCGAATTCGGCTTAACCGACTTCGGTAGTTCGCATAAAGACACCGTGCAAGATAGTTGCGTGTGTTCAGGGCTCCGCGTAGTAGCGTGTAAAGAATGTATAATTGTGCAAATGAGCTGCATACGGCTTGCACATAAATTGTTTAATCGTGGCAGTGCACGCTTTAATTGTGTCTGTCGCTCTTGCGTGGGTTTGCGCCCGCAATTTTGGTTGAACTATGTAACTCGTGGCTGCTCTGGTCGGCACAAGGTAGCCACGGCGGTCCACGGAGTCACTACAATGACTATGCTTGGACAGGTGTGTTAATGCACCAAGGGAAAATTTCATGTTAATACTGTGCTTCTTGTGCATTTACTGTGTTAATACTGTGCATTTACTTATTAAATATTGTTTGTGCTGGAAATTTGCTCGTGTGTGCATCCTGCACTCCTGTGCCAATCCCAAGAGCTATCAAAGGGTTTCGGGACTACTGTACTTCATCACTACAGTCCATTCATACAGTCCACTCATGAACATTATGTGTATAGTAGCCCCGAACAATATTGATATAATGGACGTAGTTGATGCTAAAAGATTGAGGCGGTATGGTCATATCCAAAGGATGGCGAAAAGTCGGTGGCCTAAGAAAATTTTGAAATGGTTACCTCAAAGAACAGGAAACTTGGCAGACCGAGAAAAACATGGGAAAAGGAGATAGAAAGGCAATGAAGGAACGAAATCTTCAAGAGGAAGATTGGGAAGATCGAAGGACGTGGCGACTCGGTGTCAGTTGTAAAGAACCTCGCTAATACTACTACTACTAAATAAGGAGTGTGGATAGGACAAGGAAGTGGAAGGAAAGATCGCGTGCGGTCCGTGGTCCGTTTCTTAGGGTTTTACTCAGGCATTCGCCTGGCAGCATTCGGTACTGATGGGAAATAGGTGTTGGCACATAGGTGGCCAAATTAATTCAAATTTGGCGCCGCCCTTGAAATTCGATTATTTATAACAGTTCTTTGGGAATAATTAGAAGAGAAGAACATACATTTCAAACATGGCGGGCTAGAGACAGAAAGGTTTTACCTCAACAACCGCTGACTACCTCGCAAAGAGGAATTTCATTTCTTCCCATGAAGTTAATTCGGTCCTGTTTCGGCATTGAAAGGAGAAACCACGGAAAAATAACGATCATAGTAGCCATCCGTTAGAATTTTCCTCCAGACAGCGACTGAATTTGACTTATCTATCTAGTTGATGTCGAAAATCCTGGTACCATCAGGAATAAAGCATTACGATCTCCCGTTCAGAATCACTGGTGACATTGTTGATGCCCTGAGCCACCTAAGCCAGACACTTAAGATACAGAGAGTATCCCTTTTCTCTTTTAGGACTGTTTTAAATCATAAAGTGAGAGATCCTTCTTTTGTATACTGTTCTTATAAATACGTAGATAATTGAAAAGAATTCTTAATTATACTTCGGTCATCCAGAGTCACTCAGTCACCTAATAAGTAATAATCACTGGGCGAGTGAATTACACTGAAAATAATGTTTTTGCAGGTGGGTCACTACAGCTACATACTATTGTTGTTTTCGGCTACGAAGATGGTTAATTTGGTACCTGGATTTTACTGCACTTCCCAAAACGTTTGGATCAAATCAATATAAAGATCGAGGTGGTTTGCCAAATGCTCATTCAGTTTAAGGTCCATAGAATTCGAGGGAGAAGATAACCGTGGAAGTGCTAGTCATGCTTTTTATCACATATTGATACTCCTAGCATTTTGCATTGTCTTTCAGAAATTGCTCTTCATTTCGGGAAAGTAAATAACTTGCATCCATAGATTAAATATGAAAAGATGAAAGGTTAAAAACGTCTGTCGATAACATATTCCACGTCGTTCAGTATTCGAAGGAAATCCCACAACTACACTCACAGATCAAATTAAAACGCTACTACCAACCTGTGTACTTTAATTGTACTTAAAGTTCTTCTACATGACACATACAAGTTCATTATTTATTTGCGAAATCTTACCGAATTCTTTTCTTTTCATTCGCGAATAAGAGTGTGTGGTTTTTACTTTCTCGGATGAAATGCTGCAGTGAAAAGGGTGAATTTTTGGCTAAAAAATTCTTATCCTTGGCCCTGATACCAGAAAGAGGATAATTCTTCTTCCTGCGTGTTTATTTATTTAGCATCTTATACCGTAAAACCTGTGACGAACTATAAGGAGAAGTGTAAATTTTGGTTAATACATTATTTTGTATTCTTTCACCCCGATACATGTATAAGTGATTTTGTAAATTTCAACTCGCATTGATCTCCTGTTACTCGCGTTTCGAGCAACATTCATGCTGCTCAGAAACGTGAAGATTTTTTTTAGTTCATCGATTAGTAAAGTATACATTCATTGTTTTCCTAAATAATTATTTTTGATAAATAAAATACTTCTAGATAAAAAAATTAAACTTTTCCTCCCTATACTATAGAATGGGGAATTATTGAAAAGAATTGTAATGACCTCAACAATCCTCGTACAATCTCAAATTTTTCTGCCATTTTTCTTTTGAACTGTAACTGAAATTACATCCGAATAAACGACTGTTAGTGCCGTCCCAAAGATTGTTAAGCTTGTGCAGGTAATGTGGATATTCATGAAATTTTTACCCGAAAGTCGCGATATCTGTATGGAAGATGGATGGATTGTGGATGGCAGATGGAAGTAAGTGTCACGCAATTGTAAATATTCTGTCAGATTAGAAGCTTTTCAGTTCAAATCTGGTAAAACGTCAGTAGTAATATCCAATTGTGCTGCTGCGAGTGTAGTTAAATATTTTAATTTTTGGGAGTACTATACATGTTCTTGTCACATTTACAAACTGTTCAGGAAAATGAATACCAATGTTTTCTTTACTTTTTTACTTTTTCCTCTATCAGAGGAAAGTACAGGGTGATTTAAAAGTAGTTTTACAAACTATGGTCATGGTTTCCTTACACAAAAAGAATACAAAATGGTCTTATGAATGGGTGTCCCACAATCCATCGTTTTTCGTTATTTATTTATTAATGAATGTTTACGCAGAAATAAAATAAAACTTCTCGAAATGAAAATCAAACATTATTTTGGTTTCTAGGCAACAAATTTTCACTTATTGATTAACACACTATTAATGTACAAATTAGTATTAAAATCTGTCTGAACGTACGGAATACAAATAATCTGGGGACATACGCGACCAATACAAACTTGGAAATAATATTACGATTTCAATATGATACATAACGATTGCTTGCCAGTTGCACATGATTTGTGTCAAATAAAAGTGCACGACTAAGAATTAACATTCTTATTAAGTAACACGACGTATCTCGTTTAAAAAACTATTGGTGCTACAGAATGGTACAAACTTTCCCGTATTAATTTTCTGGTCTCGGCTAGCTATTCGCACTTGCCACATACCAGTTATCATCTATCGCTGCCCAAAATACATTTTTTTGGCATTTTATTAATTTTTCTGTTTCCTAATGGTAAACCGAAATATTAATTTTAGAATATTAAATAACACAAAAACCTCGTCCCAAATGGCAATTTTCTGAGTAAGAGAAAGCTATATAATTAAAATGGCATCAATTCTCCCGAACTATAATGAGAATTCCGTTGGATTTACTTTCTTGCTACTGCTTAGAGAGAAAGTTATGTAAAATGCTGAATTTTTGGCAGAAAATGTCTTATTGCTGAGACTCGGCAACGAAAAAGATGATAAATCAAGTTGCAAAATTTAGAAAAAACCCTCTAATACGTTGTGTAGCCAGAATCCATGTTTTGTGGGTTCTTGATGCTTAAAAATCTATTGACAGGAAACGTTCGTCCGTTCGTCAGTCAACAACGCTAGAAGATAAACCGTTCAGCCGACTTTCTCCAAAATTGATGTTCCTCAATCGAGCTAGCAGATTTCGTGGTCCCTTTAATTTGAAACCAATATTTTAATTGGGGGGAGGTAATTTACATGAAGCTCCCGTATTTTTCGAAATTTTAAAAACAGTTTCTTCAATTTGTTAATTAAATTTTGTGGTCGGGTAGGGTAATAGACGCTTAAGAAAAATTTGCAGATCTTATGTTAGTTTTCGAAAAATGCAAAATTCAAATTATTTTCTGTGTCTTCCGATAGTTAAAATATTAAAGATAGAAATGTTTCCCCTTAATAAAATGTGTTCCTTAAATAAATTATTAGAAATAAGATCCTTCACTATTTTTCGAAAATTTGGGAAATTTTTGTGTTAATTTTGCGTCAAATAGAGAATTGTTAATTTTGTTTAAACAATTATTTTCTCAAAAAGGCAACAAATTATTTTAATCAGTTTTCCCCAAGGATAGCGTATAAGATGATTTAGAGAGTGGTATAGATCGCATGTTCGTTGAAAATTCAGATTTTTTGAAAATTGTAATTTAAAAAATTTCGGCGTCTTCCTACCATTGTGAAGAAACCTTTTTTTCTTAATGAATATTGTTCATCAAAAACAGAACATCAAATAAAGGTTTAATTTTTAAATTTAGTAAAAGTTTAATTTTTCGAAAATATATCAGTATTTTTTGTGTTATTTGGCGTCAATCTGGGGTGCCAAATTATTAAACGCACGACAGAAAATGCGTAATTTTTATAATAGATCCAAATATTTTGATTTTTATTGTATATATAAATTTTAGAAATGTTTAAAATGCATATTTCAACACTTCCTGTTATATTTTTGTTGTTCAAACCAATATCATTATTAAAATTGTGCATGGTATTAGTATTAAACTTGTGCATGATAAAGCTTGTGTGTTGGCAGCGCTGTGTAAATAAATAGTGTGTTATTGTGTTTCTGACAGCGCATGGTGTTATTTTCAATTTTTGTAATTTTTAAGCATTATTGGGATAAAATCTGGTAAGATAATAACTATTACTGATAGTTTATATTTTATATTTGATGTTTATTAACTGTTTAAACATTTAATACTGTATATACGTCTGAAAAATTATTGGATGTGCTAACCTCAAACTGATGTGATTCAGAAAAAAGCAGGGGGAATTGACACCAAGAAAGAAAGAAAGAAATTCAACATTGTTACAACATTCCAGTTATACTCAATGTAAAATTGCTTCAATGTTAGGAGTATTCCAGTCCAGTGTGAGAGATATTAACAATAAGGTGAAACGAAATTTGATTTTGGATAGTGTTCGCAAAAGGAAATGTGGTCGAAAACGTATTACATCTCTGAGAAGTGATACCAAAATTCGTCGTATCACACTAGAAAATCGTGCGAAACCTAAAAAAGGTGATAAAGGAAATGCTAGAGAATGATGGGATTAGAGTTTGTTCGCACATTTCAGAGACGGTTGAAGGAGTTGGGAATTCGTTGTTGCAGACCACCAGGTTTTTGCTGATTTTTCTTTGCAAATTTTATAACTCTCTTTTGTCATACTTTCAATATTCTTTCAATTTCTCGTCACCAGGTTTGCTTCTCAGACAAAACCACGATTCAGGTACTTGTAGATAAAACTGAATTCGTTCGACGCAGAGACAATGAAAAGTACAACGCAGATTGTGTTGTGAAAAGAGTAAAGCATCCTTTATCCGTTATTATTTGGTCTGTAATAAGTAGCAAAGGTAATGGACGTCTTTACTTTGTTCATGGTTCTGTACGCCAAGATCAATAGAAAATGGTTTTGCAAAAGACACTCTTACCACAATTGAAAGAATGGTTTCCTGATAACGATTTTATATTTATGCATTACTGTGCTTCGTGTCATAAAGCAAAATCTGTCACAAAGTTCCTAAATAAGGCAGGAATTAAAGTTCTGGATTGACCTGGTAACTCCCCAGATATGAATGCGATCGAGAACGTGTGGGAAATTCTGAAGTCTGAAATTTCTAGAGAAAAAGTGGTTACAAATAAGACAATGTTGGTTGAAAACGTGGTTAAAGCATGGCATAACACCTCACGCATACAAGAAGTCAGCAAGAAGTGCATAGCAAGCATGTCAAGAAGAATTCAGGCTTTGTTGAAGACTAAATGTGGTTTTACCAAGTATTGACACATTATACTGAAATGTAATAAATAGTCCATTAAGAGCAAACTAAAAGTAATTACTCTAAATTATTGTTTATGTGCATTCAATAATCATTAAATATACAAATAAATACTGTTTACTACTAACTTGTTTATCATTTTAGATATAACAAAATATGTAGCATTTTTAAGTGAGTATAATATTTTGGCACCCCACTGTAGTCGCCCACTTCGAATTTCCCGCGCTTTGTGAACTTGATTTGACAAGCGCTTGAAGGCAATTGGATGTTACGTAAGTTAGAATTTGTAAATTATTTCATATTTCTTTGTTCGTTTTTTACTTCCGGACTTTTGTTTAGAAAATAATATTTTAGAAACGATTTTCAACCTATTTGATAGATTTCAAACTTTTTGTCCATGTTGCGAGGAATGTATAGATGTATTTTCTTTCAAGCAGTCTGCAAATATTAATTGAAATCAGCTCAATGATGTTTTTTCTCTTAAAATACGATTTAAATGAAATATAGAAGAAAACATTTTATCGTTCGGACAATATCAGATTGGAATGCGACCCATGGCATTCCGCCCCACGAGACGGCAGTTGTAGTTCAATGAATTCAGTTTCATTATTGGGACATTTTTTAGCTGTATAACACGCAGTTATAAGTGCCGAATTTGTGTTGATATATGCTTGAAAATATTTAGTTTTCGCACCTAATGTTCTACGATTTGTAATGAGTTTTATAAAAAATTATGACTGAAATTAATTCGGAGAGAAATTACAGTATAAATAGTATTACGTAACTATTAGTAAGGGCGAGAAAGTATGTGCTGTTTTAACACCACTAGTTTTATTGTGATGAGATACTTCACTGACCCAAAACAATGCAAGAAACTCCGAAGCAAAGTTCACAAGCACACCGATGATATCATCAAACCTTAATAATAATCTTGCAATGGTCTTTGCAAACCATGATGATTAAGCACTAGAATCGTCCCAAAGTACTCGACCTTAGATCCAAGAGCTAACAGATGAATCTACTTCCACTTGAATGACGAATTCACCTGTACAGTAATCTAAAGAGGTTTGTACTCTGTACCTTCAAGAAAGAAATCTTGATGATACATGTACTTATTGGCTTTGAACTTTTCTACTAATTGTGTGTGCTTACATACGTGTTTATGCGACTGTTTCTGTTTCTAAATTAAATTACTGAAAAGAATAAGCAGACCCTTTTAAAAACATTAATAAATTCGGAATAAATCAAAATGTAAAACGTGAATGGAGTCACATCTTTTTTTGGTGTCATGAAACAAGGGATGACAAGAAGAAACGATAAAAGATTACACCAAGTATAAGAGTGACCTTCAAGGAAAAGCAAATGACTCTTATCGGTACTGGATTTTAACCAATGGACTGTGATTTTAAAAAATGTACAAATCAGCTTTATTGTTTAGGAATCTTGAAAATCACAAAGTACACCACAACGAGTATAAAAGAATCGTGATTGAATGTATCTGCCTAGTTCGCAAGCACTTGCCATCTTGTCAACATGAAGACTTTTGCTCTCATTGCTCTCCTCATTGTGGCTGCGCAGGTAAGACTCAACAAAATAAAGGTTTTGAGAACTGCCTCTTGCGGTTCTTTATGCTATCGTTCTTCAATTCTATGGAAAACGGTCGCTTCACGACCACTGCTTGTCGCCTAGAAGCTAGGACATTGCTTTCTAAAGAATATTAATGGTGACGTCATCAGCATTTCTGAGAGCGACGAAACGTGCTTTAATTTACATTTATCAATGTATTCATGACTGTGATGGAAATTGCTTCTATAGTTCTCATTGATGCAACACAAAATTTCCTTGTGAATTTGTCACAGTACCTTCGCAATAGGGATGTTGATATTTGACAAAAGACTCAGAAGAAACACTTACACCAATGTCATTTCCCTAACGCTACAATAACATATTCGCGACGCGGAGAATACTGCTCACAATATTTCCAACGCGAACGTACCTACTTTAGATTATTTTTAAGAACAGTATAGAGAGGGAAATCTTGATAATTAGCATTGATTGAAAAATGTGACGTTTTCTAGAAAAGAAATATTTCAACTTCTCGTGGCCGAAACAGCAGAAGCCGAGATAAAAGCCCAAGGTCGAGTGGGAAAGCCGTCGAACGGGCACTGTACGAACTCCTTACATTTCTTAGACATTACTTCCTCGCTACCGAGTACATAGAAAGTTATGTAATGATGCGCGAAAAAACGGGAAATTTCCTCTAGAAAACTCTTATTATAGGGCCCTGGTAACGACAAAGTGTATAAATCTAGTTGCTAAATTTAGATAAGTTAACACTTTAACCTTTAACACTTGGTGTATGTAGAAGGTATTTTGTGGGTCTTTGATGCCACAAAATCGAATGACGGCAAAACGTCTCTTCGTTCATTCCTCTGTCCGTCTATGAGCAACTCTAGCGGCTAAACCTTTCAGCCGATTTTCACCCAAATTGATATTCTCTAATCAATCTGACTCATATCGCGCCCCTTCAATTCAAAATCGATATTTTAATTTTGAGGCGTACTTTACATGAAACCCTTGTGATATTTTTCAAATAAAAAAATGCCCTATTGTTTTTTATTAAATGTTGTTGTTCGGTCGTCTAAAATACGTTTAAGAAAATGGTGCAGGTCTCATGTTCGTTAAAAACTCTGATTTTTTTGAAAATTGCAATGTTCGGAGTCTTCCTACAACTAAAACATTAAAAATAGATGTTTTTTCTTAATGAAATTTGTTCCTTACATATAGATTTTGAAACAAGGTAATGTACAATTTTTCAAAAATATTAGTACTTTCCGCGTAATTCTGCGTGAAAATACGGGTGAGAAAGAATGTGATGTTTTAGCAACACTAATTTTATTATCTGGTAGGCCCAGACTTCGTCAGTGGTTGTTGCGCAGGAAGACAGTTTTATTATAGTTTATGCAAATAGAATATAATCTGGTAATAAACCACGAGTAAATGTTTAAGAGTAAATTTTGCAATTATTTAATGTCAATCAAGGTAAAAACTAAGTATCGTAATGTATTCGTTCTTAATTTCTAGTAGTAATGCTGGTTGTTTGAAATTAAATAATGACAAATATTTATAATTATCATTATGACGTAAGTATTACTTCATTAAATCATATTCCTTTTCTGACTTTATTTAATATTTGATATGGGGGATAGCATGGCAAGGCTGATATAATATGGCCAAGCGTTCACTATGATGTCAAGGTGTCTTTTTTCTGTCCTCTTTTGTCCATTGAGGATATTTGCTTTGGTATTTTTTTCATTTTAAACATTTTACAATTTTGATAACTTATTTCACAATTAAGTAGATGAAATAAAATTTGTTCTTTCCATAAATCTTCCATTTGTTTGCTGGTTTTACCGCAAACATGAATTTCAGTTGTGATTAAACTCACCTTCACTGAGTCAATTTTTATCTTTGTTCATTGTTTTTGAGAAAATGGATTGTTGAAGAAAATGGCCCCTGAAAATATTGTAAAACTTAAAGTGGATCATAATACCCAAGGCACATTACGTCATTTTCTTGAATTTAATGTTTTCATATTTGAAGTAGCTATTATTGTAAAGAGTAGCGTAAGCTATGTAGTAAGTATTAATCGCTTAGATCCTTGGTCTATAATGAAGTGAACTTAATTGTGATGACAACTTCACTTGCAGGCGCGCCACACACGTCACTCCAGCCATCATGCAAGCAAGCACAGTCAAGTTCAAGGGCGATACGTTACTGTGGAGGAAGTAGGTGAGTACGGAGGGAGGCATTTTAGTTGCGTATTTCAACACAATTTTGTTTCAGATTCAAATAATTAAGACAAATTTGAAACTATTTCATATTAAAGAATTTGTAATAGGCTTTGTTCTTAACAGCATACAGGTTTGGTGGTATATAATGGCTGTTTATGACGTATGTCAGTCCGGAAGTGAGTAAATATTTATGAGTGAATTAAAGAACTAACCTTACATACAAACAAAACATATTCTCTGAAGAATTAATTGTATTTTCAGAGTCCAGCATTGCATTAAATTATTTATAAACACTTTTTATTGCAGCGTTGTTCATTGGTATTCATCAATAATATTGCTACAGAACCGCTGAGAGAGACAGGGAGATAAAGAGAGAGAGTGGGGAGAGAATACACAAAACACTTTGTATTAAGCACATTTGCATATTGGTTTGTCAAAGTTCCTGCAATTACTTGCCTATCTGAAAGGACTGCGTGTATACGCAAGTGCATATACATATTGGTGCGTGTAGTCCTGTCTTCAAGCATGATGGTGTTTGGAATCATGAATGACCTTTGTGTGTTTGTATTAGACAATAGTGGGCCTTTACCCTTGTACACAGAACTTCCTCCGCAAATGAATTTCCTAGGTACTTGTTTCCGATTACATTACTCATTGATTTGGTTTTCCTTCACCGAAATCAATGTGAGATGTTGGCTCTTCATCGTAACTGTTTATTGTGGCATAAAGCTTTTTCGGCCGCATTGCGGCTATCTTCAGTGCTATTAGAGGCGGCTGTGGTCCTCAGTCCAGACAAGACAGCAATCTTGTCTTGCTGTCTGCAAAGCTGTCTTGCAAAACTGAGGACCACAGCCGCCTCTAATAGCACTGAAGATGGCCGCAATGCGGCCGAAAAAGCTTTATGCCACAATAAACAGTTACGATGAAGAGCCAACATCTCACGTTGATTTCGATGATAGAAGCATCGTAAATACCACACCATTTCCTACCATTGGTTTTCCTTATTTCCTAGGTGTTCAACTGACACTTCATACACTCCCAGGTCCATCATATTGTTTTTCTTCTGAGTACATTTTCTTCATTCTTCTCAAATCCACATTCTGCTGCTTATAGAACTAGTTTGTCTTGACTACTGTAGTGACTGTGTCAGTCGTTATGCAGAATAATTAAGTTATACTTTGCGCAAACGCAAAATATCACATTTTTCCGACGGACAAGGGCTGAAAAAAGAAGTACCAATTTCTTTAACTCGTCACAACTACAATCCCCAATAGCATGAAAACCCCGCCAATAGCATAAAGACGTGTGGATATAATGAAACTATATTTATGTCCAAAAGTACAAGAATTAGTAATCTCAGTATTTACTCAAAGGAGACCAAAGAAACTGGAAGTTGGACAAATTATGTGAACGAAATGGGATGTAAACTGCTAGGCATGTGTGTCCTTTTAGAAGAAATTTTATTTATTGATTTGGGGTGCATCACGACGGCCAGAATGGAAGATTAAATTCATCTAATTTTTATTCATTACAGATTTTGTTTTATGTGTCAATTCTTCAAGTGAACCCCAAAACTTAATTTGCACGAAATAAAGAACTTCTAAAACTCAAAATCGTTTTATTCAGGTATTCTTGTAGCAATATATTAAAAGATAAATATCGAATTAATTTAGAAAACGTGCAATTGATGTTGTGGTTATATAATTAACTTTAGGTATTAAAACAAATGAAATTCTTTGTCATGTAATAACAAAAATATAGTTCGTCTTTCAAGTACAATGCATCTCTATCCAAACATATATTTCGATCTTTCATCTTCGTGTAAATGTCATAGGGATATCCCTAAGGACGTTTATCTATTATTAAACGCAAACCCAAAATTCTAAATAAGAGGTCTTGTGTCAATGTATAATGATGGCACTATATGAACAAGTGTGTGGTTGTCTGTTGCTGCAGAGGGCGCCCCGGTGTACCCGAAGCCGCGCATCGTCAACGGCGTGAACGCCGCCCCCGGCCAGTTCCCGTACCAGGTGGGCATGTACCTGGACGACAACGCCTTCTGCGGCGGCTCCCTCATCTCCACGCGCTGGGTGCTCACCGCCGCCCACTGCGCCTCCGGGTGAGTGGCCTTTTGCGCGCATTTCCCCAGACTGGCTTAAAGTTAATTTGAGAGCAGAAGCTTCCGCGGCCGAAGTCGGTACTACTTGGCTGTCATGGAGAGGCCGCGACCTAGGCACATGTGTCAGCGTTTCGGCCGCCTATCTGCAAAGTTTCTCGGGGTGAAATGCATTTTGCAGTGAGGAATGTCGCAGAATGGCGACTGAAACTTTGGCATTTGTGCCTGGATACGGCATGTCTTGCGTAGCCAAGTAATAAGAGTCAACTTCATGCGATGCGCAATGGTCAGTGCTGAAAGGTGCACGTGAGAGAGAATACGGCCGGAATGATAAAAAAGTATAAAGTAGCCAACAATGATGTGTCGGGGGCCGCCAGCGAAGATTGTATTGTATTGATTGTTTTGTATTCTATTGATTAAAAATATAGAACCTATTACTTTAAAATAGGGCCACTTACATTACATACTTTCTCGCATTATTTTAACTTTTGCAATTTTCGAAAATTTAGAGAGTTTAATGAAAATGGGACCTGCGAAGTTTTTAGGTGTCCTTTGAGCCAACCGCGGAAAAAGTAAAGAAAAATATTGAATCCTTTTTAAGAAATTATGTCAAAAATAAATCGTATTTAGAAACAGAAGAGAAATTACTACTAAGCAAATACTACTAATTTTTTCAATAAAACATGATCTTATTTAAAGATCATTTTTCGAGTAGATTTTATTCAAGAAAAAATATCCGTCATCAATATTTTATGTTTTTTAGTGTTAATTTTTTTACAATTATCGAAAATGCAGAGTGCTTGCCAAAAATGAGACCTCTACCACTTTTTTAATATTATTTGCCACAGGCGTGCAAAAAATTAAAGGAAATAATCTGGAAACATATTTGAGAAAAAATAGTTTTAAAATTGACCATATTTTACGCAACATTACGGAATCTGCTAATATTTTCAAAATATTGTCAATGATTTTATTTCAAATTTTCCCTTTGAACAACAGATTGTTGAAGTAAAGTCTATCCGCTTTTAAGAAAATCTTTTTCAAATTGACCATATTTCACTCAAAATTAGGCAAAAACTACCAATATTTTCAAAAAAGGAAAAATACCTTAATTAAAGAACTAATTGTGGAGAAGAAATTTAATTTTTGAAAAACATTTGTCTTTAATAATATTGTTGTGAGAGCGAGCCCTACAAATTTCAAACTCTTGCAAGTGCAAATTAAAACCTATTTCATTTTGATAAGTGTACGAGCATAATCACCTATTATTACCAGAAATGTAAAGAAAAAATTGGATCAATTTTTGAAAAAATATTTAAATATCCCAAGGGCTTCGGGTAAACTACCCTCAAAATTCAAAGAATTTTCCTGAAACTCACAGAGAAAACCAGAACGATACGAAATTTTCTTTTGCAAAAGAATCCTCTGTTTAGTTTTAGAATAGTTTAAGGGCTAGTGCTGTTCATAAGCGCAACATTCACAACGTCCAACATTTCCTTTATTGGTTTCTTTGAACTATTTTCTCTATACGTATACTGAGTATGAAAGTTAAAATGTAATTAAAAGGTTTTTGAATAATATGTTCCTCTTACAGTGTGAGCACGTTCGAAGTGTACCTCGGGGCTGTCAACATGGACGCCCGTGACGACAGTGTTCCTCGTTGTAGAGACGAGGAGCAAGATCATCCACTCCAGTTACAGCTCTCTCTTCCTGTCGAACGACATCGCCCTGCTCAACCTGCAGCAAGACGTTCCTTTGAGTGGTAAGTCCCACAATCCTAATGAAGGTAAATGATTCACTGGTCTTCAGGTTCTGACTAGTTGAGAATCATCATCCATTGTCCCTCTACTTCAGCAGAGAACATTCAAATGAAAAAATTGTCATTATCTAGTTCAAACGCGAATTAGATTATACAGTTGTTTTACAATTTTCGGGATGGTGTTCCTTTACAAAACTAACAGACTATAACTTAAATTATTGATTTGAATAATTTGAATATACAAAAACAATATATACACGCACATAATTTAATTATGACTAAATTAAATATGGGTATACACACACCCTAGTTTTGTATTATATACCTACACTAATTTATTTGTGATTAAAATAATGACAGGGCAACTCTAGGAGGATTGGAATGTAAAACATTCCATGCTGCATAGTAACAAATGTTATAGAAGTTCATTTAATATTTGATTCTCCAAATGTATCTTGGTTGTTACGTCTGAAATGGTTGAGAGTTGTATACAAAGTAGTTCGTTAGTAACAAATCATAGCGCCGTTAATTTTAAATATACGTTTCTGAGACTTGTTAGGATTTCAGTTTTCGTTTACCTGCAAAGTCCCTGGATTATACTAATAATTCAGCAAAAATAATTCAGAATGTGGCATAAATTAATTCAAAATGCTGTATGAATATTTTGCTCATTAATTGTATAATAATATTATTAAAAATATACTCAAGAGAAATACGTGTATTCTGTTGTAGTAAATGCCTGCCGTGTGTCTTGAAGATATAATTGATGAAGGACAAGAGTTAGGATTTAGTACATAAAATAATATGTACCTAAAAATGTTCATACAAATGAAGTAATATATGGGCTAACACTTTAATAAAAATAAAGAAAAATAATGAAAATAATGAACTGATGAAATCGTTAAATTAAATATAACTGAAAAAGAACTTGATTTTAATATTAGTTTCAGAAAAGGATTTCAAAAATGAATTAAAATAGCTACATTTAAAGCAATGTTTTTAATTATGAAAAGTGGAGCTGCTCTTTTAGCTCTTAATATTGCTTTTTACTGAATAAACTCCAACTCAGCATAAAAAATAGTAATATAATCTATCTTCAACCTTGAGGATTTCCATATTACTTTTAAACCCGATTTGCAACTTTCGTGCACTAGAAATTCCAATACGGAATTTTTGCCGGAAATTTACGGAAATTTGAAAAAAATGTATAATCATATAGGTTTCAAATCACTCTAAAAGACCCGATTCGTGTACATCTGACACACGTTTGACAAACGTAGCCAGTGAACAGACAAGTACATAATTCTATACCAGTCCTAGCCCTGATTATGATCTGCCACGAATTATTTTGTGTTTAAATGTATGCGTTGTTATTTTAGTTGTTTCGCTTTCATTGCAGGCTCCATCCAGCCCGTCCTCCTCGCCTCTGGGTCCAACACTTTCGAAGGAGCCTCTGCCCGCGTCAGTGGATGGGGAAAGATTTCTGACGGTAAATATCTCTTTTCGCCTTCTCTCCCGCAAATGTGTACTTACGTCGGAAATCAATATCTGCACATTCCGTGCTTGAAATGAGTAGAGGAACTGTCATATCTCACGCTTCCAGTGAAGTCCAAAGGACTCCTACGTTTGAAGCTGGTCAAATTGTATGGTGAACTTTATTCATGCATCATTCTGTCATACTGCCAGGCAAAAACTTTAATTAAATCTTTTCACAATATTTCAATTGATTTTTAATAGAACACAACTTTAAAATATGAGGAAACAAGTTTTGCTAATTGTCTTGTCAGTCATTACAGTTTCTAATTCAAATTTGAAATCATTATTTACTAGTTACATTTTGCTAAAACTGTTTTAAATTTTCACATTCGCTTTACTCGTAAATGATAGACTTTTAGCAATTTAGGACAATGCCTAATGGAGGTGAGCAAAGTTTCTTATTTGTGAAAAACCTAAAGCCTGAGAGCGATTCGAGCAAGTTAATCAGATTAATATAAAAGACAGAAATTGTGTAAAGTTTTTCATCGAATTTGTAAACAGTCACTATCAGATTTTAAGAGAACGTTCGATTGCAGCTAGCACATGGATAAGCCCTCAACTGAAGTACGTCGACCTCTCTATCATCTCCAACAACGTGTGCGCTCAGTCCTTTGGTTCCTACATGGTCCGCGCTTCCACCATCTGCGGTCTGGGCAGCAATGGCCGCAGTGCCTGCAATGTAAGTGTAAACACGCACGGTGGCATATCACTGCACTTATTACAAAAAACGATACTTCTTACTTATAAGATTTTTTCTTAGAAAAAAATTGTATTATGAAATTAATTGAACGGGCATGGCGGATAACTCAACTAACACACACGTTTGGTTACATATCTCTCTTCACCTCACATGACAAACTCCTTCCACGATTATTATTTGCTCCACATCGGTCTAAAGGGGTTAATAACATAACATTTGTAATAACGACTACCAAGAAAATCTCAAGTAATGTTGTTTTGTAATGTTCTTCGGCAGGGTGACAGCGGTGGCCCCCTCGTGGACTCCTCGTCCGGCAGGCAGATCGGCATCGTGAGCTTCGGCTCGCACCTCGGCTGCGAGAGCGGCTCCCCCAACGGCTTCGCGCGCGTCAGCTCCTTCGCCGACTGGATCTCCCAGAACACCGGCATCGCCATCGCCTAAATCTCAGCCCCCAGCACAGCTGCTCAACACTCCGCACACAGATGGAGAGTTGAGGAATCAATCTTTTACTAAATCGCTATTTCATTTTGAAAACAGAAAATAGAAAAAGGTTATCATGCTCAACTTCACTTAACGGAGTGAAGTAACGATGCTGTTTCCTCTTTCAGGAACCCTCATTTTCGTATTTCATAATTTCATTTCAAATAATATTTATCAGACTGTATAAATGTTAAATAAAAATTACTCATAACCTGAAGTATGCGATTTGATTTACATCACTTCATCTAAGGCTTTATCCAAGACTCCTCTTTCAACTGTTCGATCTCCAACCTCGATCACAAACGTTGATACCCCATTGCCAAATTACAAATTGTGCAATCTTAATTTTAATAGGACTTCGCATTTTGATAGTCTGAACACTTATTTGAGAGCTAAAATGGAATATTAAGAAACAAAAAACAGGCGTTATAATTTCTTAAATATACAGTGTAAATTAAAATGAAAGTATGCAATATTTCTTCTAAGTCTTCATTTTAAATTCGAATCGTCTTGTTTCTTCTTCTCCACCTCTTTTGCTACTTCCTTTTTCTTCCTTACTCCCATTTCTCCTCTTCCTCCTATGCTTTCTTTGTCTCGAATTGTTTCTTCTTCATTTCCTCCCTTCTCTTTTCATTTTCCGTACTTCTCTTGGGACGTGTCCACTTTTTCAGCTATTTTTCCTCTTTCGATAGAATTGGAGACGATTTTGGGGGTAGTGTTGAATTGTGAATGAATCATCAAGGAATGAAAAGAAAGGCATGAAGATTTATCTCGAACAGACTGTCCATGGCAAATTCTCCTTGCATTGAATGGCTAGCATACACCAATCCAACCGATGATTGGCGAGCGGTCTAACCGCTTTACTACAGACTATCCCCCGAAACCTGGAGGCATTGCAAAGCTTAAGGACTTGACATGTAATTATTTGTATCGAGGATATAAATTTCATAATGTTAAATATCATAGTTTTCTGACACACCTAGTGAGAATTTGACCCTAAAAGTACTAAGTTATAAGATGCCATTTCGTTTGGTGGTTAGCGTTTTCTCTATTTTTGAGCGGTAATAAGTCAATTCCTTCACATGAGACACAAGGAGGGATAAGAATTATATACTTGTGCAATTTCTTGGAGTGTTCACTACCTGTCCCGTCAGTCACATGCAATCAAAAGACGCCTTTACAAGAAAGGGAGTGCCCTTTTCACGTAATCCCATGTGTCGTTCTCCGTATTCACTCTCCTATCTCGAGGCATCGGGAGTCGATTTGCCAGTAGGGGCTAGACAACGTAATAATATCCTTCTGACTCATACAAGTGAATTTGAGAAACAAGTATTATTCAAAGAATATTTGTAGTGCTTTCGCCCCCTACAAATATTCTTTGTATGAAAATATTTCTTTGCTAGCTCTCTTACATTTTGATTGTTTTCTTTTAATAGCCAGAGTTTCAAGAACTGTTCCTCGTATTCCCTTCAGTAAACATTGTCACATTCCTTTTCACTGACACCTTATAACGATTCTTGGACCTATATTTGTTAGTTTGTACTTAGCGCGACGGCCCGTGTGCGGGCCAGGGCCTTCCAGCAGCGTCCCGGTCTCGCTGCCATGGGTTAAGGGAGAACGTGTGGTTAGCACGAAGACAACCCCACTATTTTTATTTCCTTGTGTTCTATATTATGTTTTCGAGAAAAATTGAAACATGCCACTTCATAAAAATAATGTTTTTACAAAAGCACTAAATAAAAAAAGTCCATTCTCAAAAATTGTAAACGAAGTTCATCCACTCACATTCAAACTGCAGAGCAGAAAGCTTTCTTTCCCGCGAGTTCCTGTTTGTCACTCTTCACTTTCGTTTTTCGATTCCGCGGTGTCCAGAGAGCAGGTGTAAATGTGTCGCGGGGTAAATGAGAGGAGGTCAAGAAATAAGGCCCAAATTATTCTTCACATTTGTTAAATAAATCCATTAAATCATTTAAGAAATGGATTGGTATCTTTCTTACTCAGTGAACTTCAAATGGAATACGGCAAATCAAGGAGTTTCCACTAAAAATACATGATATATCAGTATCATGCTGTTCGAGGAGCAAGGCATGTTGGGAGGAGACCTGTGACGCTGCGTGAAATAACATGGCGACGGTAGTAGGACAGTGTTTGGAGTGCCACCGTATGTGAACGTATATTTACGTTAAGTGATTCACGGAATGAGAAAGGAGCTATATTATCGCAGAGTAAGAGAAAGGGAACGAAATATTGTGAGTAATCTAAGAGTGACAGTGGTGGTCAGGATTTCGGATGTGAAGATAGGTGTGGAAGAAAAGATTTAATAGTCAGTACACACCAAGAAGTGAGTAGAAACGTTAGAATTTTTTAAAGAAGGATTATACTAAGTGGATCACGGGGAATTTAGCTTAATGGTGTGGAAAGATTAGCAAGACAAGAGAAGAGAATAGGAAATAACTAGGAGGAATAAATGGATATGCTCGAAAACATACACACGTATGTAGCAGTATTGAGCTTAAAGTTGGGCTGGTTTGTTGCGTGCTTAAACGGGGATAGCGAGTAGGCAACGTGGGAAGTGTAAGAATCTATTAAATACTCTCAGAATGAAAGGAAGATAGAGAAAAATTGTTTACATAATAGAAGCAAATTGTCTCAATTGGTAGTGTGTGATGCAACTCCTGAGTGAGGTTCGGGTCTAGTGAATAAATAAATATGGAAATCAAGGTACTCACCCCAAAGGGATGAAATTGAACTGGAAATTTGCTCTACATACAAATGTAAATTTATCTTAATTGCAAACAGATTATTAGTTTGAGGGATACATACCTGTATTAAATAAACTGAATTATTGAGTTCATATGTATGTGTAACTGAGGATTGACAAGAGTGAATTATTGACCACACCGCAATGAGGGGATTAGGAGATTTAGGTTCTATAATAACTGGACAATAACCACATTGAACTAACAGCAAGAATTGCAATCCTGTAAAGCAATTGCATCTGAGTTTATTGCAATATATACTCACAATGCAATTATTAAAATCTCGTAACATTTAAAATTTATACTTCCCAATCAATTTCGATCATATCGCGGACTTTTAGATTAAAAACCAATCTTTTAATTTCGGGATATTTTAAGATCCTAAAATTTTTAAAGATCCTACGATATTTTTGTTTTTTTTCAAAGTGTTTGTATGTTTCAAAACGTGAAGAATTTGATAATAGTAGTTGCATAATTTCCATCTCTATTATTGAGAACTTTAGTGTAGATTTTGTAGGAATCTTTGTTTTATTTTCTATTTCACCAAATTTTATTTTCACATCTTTTGTTGCCATTTTGTTTATTTCAGGAGTGTCGAGTGTTGTATCTGCTAATATATTAAGAATTGTCCATGGTGGTATACTATTATTTCTTTTTTCCATTAATATATATATTCCTGAATGTTTAGCTGTCTCAGAAGCTTTTTAATTTTGGTATATACTGGTGAAAATAATTTTTGTTCTTTGTGGTGATTTTGAAATTTTGTGTATATATCGTGGTATATTATTGGATTATTTGATTCTGCTGCCTTGATGGCATATTTGAGAGGTAGAATTTGTCCACGATCAGCCACGATGAGCCACGATGTCCACGATATGTAATTTTGGTTATTTGACAGTAAAATATTTTATTTGTTTATCGTTCTTTGTTCTTTCAATAAATTCATTTTTACCCATGACTCATAAATATTATCATGTATTGAAAGTCTTGAGACATAATTTTACCAGGAGTTTGGTTTACTTTCTTTATGGTTCTTTTTGTAACAGCCCTCATTGTATTGTATTACATTTTCTTCAGTAATATGTTTTTTTATATTTGTTGAAGGCATGTTTAGATGTTTTGAGAGCCAATTTACATTTGTCATTCCACCAACGCACTAGTTGTGGTCTGTTTGCTGATTCGATTGTGTCAGTTGCTCCATTTGCAGCTTTAGTTACGACATAGTCAAATGAAATGATGATAGTGTCTTCCGTAAGTGTGATAATAGTGTTTTCTGTTTGTAGAAGGTCATTAGTTTTAGGTAGGTCCTTTTTGAACAGATCATTATAAAGATTCCTCTTATTTTTTTTGTAATTCTGTCATGAGATTGCTTGGTCGTGGATATAAATGTTGGAAGTGTTGATTACATTTATAAAAATTGGGAAATATAACAGAATTTTCTTTTGTACCAAAGAAATTAAGATACAGCCATTATAGAAATCAATATTAGATGTAGGCTGCCCATCGTAACAGTTTATTGTGGCATTTACGATGCTATCATCGAAATCAATATTATTACGATGGGCAGCCTACATCTAATATTGATTTCGATGATAGCATCGTAAATGCCACACCATTTCCTACTACTACAGCCATTATAATGTTGCAGTGCCAACTTCCCGCACCTCCAACTTAATTGTTCCATCAGAATTTTTTTACTGTACCCAAAAATAATTGATATATGATCATTTTAAGTGTGAGCCTCACGCTAACCCTAACACCAGTCCCATCACCATCCCGCCAAACGATTGAAATCCTTCTGAATCATTTGTGACTCATTTGTATCGAAATGTTAAATCAGAATTTTCGTTTGTACCAAAAAATAATTAATTTCGTATAATATTTCAAGAAAATAAATAAAAGAGAATTTGAAAGTAATTCATATGTAAAAGAAATTCAAGGTAAGAAAACATGACATGCCTAATGATATCCTATTTTCCCCACTGTCTTATATACAGGACAGCAAATATGTATAAGTTGTTAAAGTAAATATGTTCAAAAAATCGTAAATTTCATCAAAGGACATATGATATTGCAATGAAAAATAACCATTTTAGTATATCATAAAAAATTGGTAAAGAAGATGTTAATGTATAATGATTAAAACTGAAAAGGTGTAAATGCGAATCAGACAGAAAAACAGCTTGATTTAAAATGCTCTTTATTAATTACTAATATTCATGTAAAGAAAAGGCAAATGGACGGATTCGAGGGGATGTGCGGTGTTGCTCAGAAGGCGAGGCCGGTGTTCTGCGAGATCCAGTCGATGAAGGAGGTGACGCGAGCGAAGCCGTTGGGGTTTCCGCTCTCGCAGCCGTCGATGTGGCCGTAGCTCACCACGCCGATCTGCTTGCCCCACCTCACGTCTAGCAGAGGGCCTCCGCTGTCACCCTAAACAAAACAAAGCAAGAAATTACATTCACATAAGCAATGCGTGGGACAGTATTTCGATTACAAATTGGTTTCTAATTAATTCAATTTCTTCGTTTCTTTTTTCATTACTTTCGCACTGTTTTAATTCTTTTTACAAGAGGCTCGTAAGGTTAATATGATATGCGAACAACATTTTTATTGTAAATGTTCATGTAATTTATATGCTTCAACAAAGTCATATCCGAGTTAACAACGGAAAATAGCTTACGACCTTGAGAAAATAAAGTAAAGGCAAATTATTTATATTTTAGAGCGTTTCGGGGACCATAGAGTTTTATACAATCGTTAGCTTCCGCAGCTCGAGTCCATATGTTCTTGGCTCTCCGGGTGACGCCGTGTCGTTGGCAGAGAGGCAGAAGTTTCGCCTGTCATTCCAGAGGCTTCCTCAGGCCTCTGGGACCACGACGCGCCGTCACACAAACAGCCAAGAAAAATAGTGTTTGTCTTGCTTTAACGTTACAGACTAGAATCAGAACTCAGTTTTATTGATATTCGCAAATGATCTTAGTTGTATTAGTATTTATCGGTAATGTTTGAATTTCTTACGTGGTAAAATAATATAGAGTGTAAATAGTTCGCGTATTAAAGAAATTAATTTATACTATAATTAATATTGAATAATGCTTAAACATATTTCAAAAGCTTCCACTCACATTGCACGTGCTGCGACCGCTGCTGCCCTGCGCGCAGATGGTGGAGTCGCGGACGCTGACGGAGCCGTAGGTCTGGCGGCAGAGCGCGTTGCTGATGATGGTCAGGTCCACGAACTGCAGCTGCGGGGTCACCGAGTTGCTGGCTGCGAACACCCACACCCTGCACTCAGACAAGCGCTTGGGCCACCAACAAGCCAAAGGAGGGGGCCAAGGGGCCAAAGAGACTCACCGTCGGAGGACTTGCCCCAGCCGCTGACGCGCGCAGACGCTCCTTCGAAGAGCGCGCTGCCGGTGGCAAGGGAGATGGGCTGGATGTAGCCTGCAACAAGGAGCGCCCTAGATTGCGACTGCCCTGGGCATCGCGATGGTGGAGGGAATGGAGCGTGGAGGGGACACTCACTGCTGAGGGCGACGTCCTGTCCCAGGTTGACGAGGGCGACGTCGTTGGGCGCCAGCAGCGGGAAGTAGCTCGGGTGCACCACCTTGCTCCTGGTGGAGATGACGACGCGGCCGCTCTCGGTGGCCGCGTTCAGGTTCTGCGCACCCAGGTACACCGTGAAGCTGCTGATTCTGCAGAAAAGAACGCCACAGAAGAATCAGAAACAAACATTTGATTGAAGCATATTCCTTCCATGTTTCTAAGGTTTTTGTATAAAGTTACATTTAAATTGCTCAGATTTTAGTAATCTCTTAAGATTGTGATCAATATGTAAAGGTGAATTGCAGTAATATAAAAAAAATCCTCTAAATGTGCGTTGTTGGAATCATAGAAGAGCAGGTAGAGAACGCGGACGTGTGCGAGGGACTTGGTTACAGAGGAGTGTACTTCTTGCGGATTCGGTGGTACAACGGGTAGGATATTGTGCTGTTTTGGTACAAACCCGATTGAAGTCGTGTATTTTTAAGGGCAAACATTATTCGTATGTCTTTCTTTCGGAGGGGAAGTAAAGCCGGCTGTCCTATGTTGTAGGTTTACTGCATGTAAAAGAAGATCAAGCCTCAAAAAAGTCTCTCAGCTACATTCAAAATCGCTTGTTTCGTCGCCCGAGTAGTACCATCTTTCTCCGCTGCATGATGAAAGGACTGGAGCAAAATTTGAGTCGTCAGACGGAAGACTGGGTCTCGCCACGTAAAATCAGACAGTAATTAACTTACTTCATGAAGAGTGGGTGGCGACGAGCATGCAGCGGACGAGAGGAGTGAGATTCCGGCCAACGAGGATTAGTAAGGGAAGTGTGAACTCACCCGTAGGCGCAGTGAGCGGCGGTGAGCACCCAGCGCGGGGAGATGAGCGAGCCCCCGCAGAAGGAGCCGCCGTCCAGGTACAGCGCCGCCTGGTGGGGGAACTGGCCGCGCGACGCCTGCACGCCGTTGATGATGCGCGCGCCGGGGTACTTGGGCGCGCCCTCTGCGGCACACACGCGAGTTACAACGCGCACTACTCACCGGCAGCCAATCATCAAAGAGGAGATCCACTTACCGACGGGCTCCACCTTCAATAGGGGCACAGGGACGGCATTATTGTGATTAATCACTGGAGTAGGCTCATCAATTTCCTTAGGAAAAGCCTGCAAAAATAATAAATACTTTTTGTACCAATATTCCACTTTCATTAAGGACAAACCTGTAGTGAAAAAAGTTTTAATCATTTATTGCAGAAACGTTTCGATGAAAGTATACAATTCGGCTTTAATAAATTGAGTTCATAATAGTCATTAATGAAATCATTCATCCTTATTAAGCATTAATGTAGGTATTCTGGTATAGTGTTGCGTAAGGAAGAACAACTTTGTTTCTTTATTTTTTCAATAAATTGTTAAAACTGACTAAATATTTTCTGTACTTTTAAGTTGAATCTCTCTTGAAAAGAAAATACTCGTTCATTAGGTTTAACAATGCATTAACAATACTTGTTTGAGTTGTCTGTTGTTCGCCCTTGAGAGTTTTAATAATAATGATAATAACTATACCACGGTCATTACCTGAGAAACAGCAAGGACCAAAGAAACAACCAGCAGGGACTTCATGACTGTAAGAGAGAATTCTTCGACCTGAACTAGGAATCTTCGAATGGAGGTTTCAGATTGTGGCGGCCCATTTTATGCAAACCGAGCCGTTGGAAATTTGATGACGAAGTGCAAAGAATCCCAATGTTGAGGTGGTTTTCCAATGGACTTTAATAGTTATCATTGTTTTGCTTCCTGTTTACGTGCAGTCGGGAATTTATATCGATATGCCATGTATATTGTGAATTGAAAATGATCTAACTTATGGGATTTTCCTTTAAGTTTTAAGAGGCTTTCAAGAGAGTGGATTGACAATGAATGAATTTTCAAGCACCATGTAAACACATATGCAAGATACAATCTCAAGTACTCGGATTGAACTCTAAGATTTGATGCACCTAAAAATTCTTGACCTTTGAGATCCAATTTAAATGAAAAATTGTTTTAAATTCATTAGCTTATAACATGATGTGTTGCACATTTTCTTTATTGTTGTTTAGAAACATGAAAAAGCAAAAATTAGCGTTAATTTCACGGAGAAATGCTAGCGAAATTTAGATAGTTTTTTTACTAGGAATTGTTTAGAATATGTGTCATATATTTTTCAACTTATTTGGCTTGTAATATCGCTGTTCCATTAGCGAATATGCCTGGAGTTCGTGATTGAATATCTTAATGTTTATTTAACCCATAAGAAATTTGACTTCATATCCTTCCTGTAAAATCCGTGTAAAATCCGTACCAAAACTGGTAATGCTACCAAATGGCACAGACTTTCCCTATTAGTTTTCCATTTCCTTGGATCTGGGCTGGCTATTCGGAATTGCCACATACTCTTGTCACCTGCGATCTATCGCCGCTGAAAATACATTTTTTTGACGTTTTCTTAAAGTTTCGGTTTCCTAATGGTAGAACCGAAATATTAATTTTAGAATATTTAAGAATACAAATATCTCGTACTAACTTGCAGTTTTGTTTGAAAAATTTGTAGCCGATTTTAAAAATGCGAAATTCGAAGCTCTTTTTCACATAATATTTTTGATATTTCGAAACACTTGATAGGAAGTAATTTCAAGCACTTACACGCACAAATACAATGGTGTTGGCAAATTGCCGGTAATGTGAATATTAAAGATGAGATATCTTTCAAAAAATTACATTTGTAAATTTTTGAAAAAAAAAAGCTTCAAAGTAAACCTTAAGTCACATTAAATAATGCAATTAGCACCATCCTTTCCAAAAGTTTGAAGAAAAAATGTGGAGCTATTTATGAGAAAATTGCGGTTGAGCGTTTAGGAAAATGCGGAATTTTAAGCTAGTTTTCACAGAAAACGGTTGCGTTGTCGAGAAACTACTCGACATTATTTAAAGCCTGTGTACTCATTAATATAATAATGTGACTAATTGCCGCTAATGTAAATATTATTGATATGAGAGAGAAGTAAAAAATTAAATTTTTGTAGTTTTTGATAAAACAAAAGATAAAAGCTGTATGGCTTTTTATGTCAACTCATAGAGTACATTTAGCACTATCCCTACCAAAAGTTTAAAGAAAAAATTGTTTTTGAGAAAATCTTGTTTTTGTATTTTTTTAATTGCACGTATTCGTTTACTATAGAATTGCTTAAATTTGAAATACGAAGGTTTTTTCACAGAATTTTTTTTTGTTTAAAGTTTATTAGAAGTCATTTGAAATATATGAACTCACAAATAGAAAACTGTTTACAAATTGTTGAAAATGTGAATATTAATGGTGTGAGATATCGTTAAAAATAATTACATTTGTTTAATTTTTGAAAAAACAAATTCTCCGAAACAAACTTTATATTAAAGAGTGCAATTAGCACTGTCCGTTGGAAAAGTTTGAAGAAAAAATTTGAAGCCGTTTATGAGAAAATAGCGTTTGAAGGTTTCTGAAAATGCAGAATTTTGACAGAGAACTATTGAGATTTTGAGAAACTTTACGTGAAATTATTTAAATCGCATGTACTCGTAAATATAATATTGTGAACAAATTGCCGCTAATGTAAATATTAACGATGAGGGAGACAAGACGAATAAATTACATTTTTAATTTTTGAAAAACAAAAGAATAGAGTATTATGGCGTTGATGTTATTTCATGGAGTACATTAGCCACTATTCTTACCAAATGTTTAAAGAAAAATTTGGAGTCATTTTAAAAAAATCTTTTTTTTAAATTTTTAAAATTGCACGTATTGCACGCAATATTGCGCGAAAACTTTTTTAATGTACATTTTTTAATGAAAAAACGCACTATGGAAAGAAATTAAATTTGAAGGAAAAATCTCTATTTTGTATTGTAGGAAGAGGCCAAAGAAAATTCAAACATTTTTAATTTTTGAAACTTAAGAGTTAACCGTGAACTTAGGGTCTATGCCATCGTTAGTGTATTTTACTCTATTCTTACAAGAAATTTAATTCAAAATTTGGAGTCGTCTTTGAGGAAATTTCGAAAATGTACAGGGAACTTCATGCAAAATACCTCCGAAATTTATAGGATTTGTAGGAAAATATCAAAGCGTCAACTCAAGCCAGATCGACAGAGGTTTCTGCAATTTAAAAAAAATCCTACGTATGGTTTAGGCGCCAATGGTTTGCACAGACGTACAGAGACCGATGTTTTGCTTTTAATTTTTTTTTCAGTATCAAGGAGCCACAAAACATGGATTTTGTCTACATCACGTCTTAGAGCATTTTTTCTTAATTTAGCAACTAGATTTATCCACTTTTTCGTTATGAGGGTCGGGCAATGAATTTTTTTTGCCGAAAATCCGCCGTTTTTTTACGCAGCATTACACAACTTTCCCTATACTACGTACATTACTCCGTTTATACGTATGTATACGGGTAGTATAGTAAGTTAACAGAAACAGCTCATTTAATGAACGGGTATACCTCTAGTACTACATATAAGTATAAGTGCCTGAAAGGGGTGCGGATAGAGAAAGGAAGAGGAAGGAAGGCGCGCAGCTCGTGTCTCGTTTCTTAGGGTGCTGCTGCGGAATGGAAATCACAAAAATCTACCGATCAGAACAGCTGGCCGATTGAAGTCTCCAGACAGCAGCTGAACTCGACCTAGCTACATCCCTAGGTCTAAAATTCTGCCATCGCAGGTTCTCAAACTCTAGAATATTCCGGACGGAGGCACTGCAGTGACGTGAATTAATGCCCTGAGCCACCCAAGCCGGTCGATAAAAATGCAAGGAATCCGTACGTCCTGGAGGTAGCAGGCGAAGAAATGAGGACTGGAGCGACAAGAAGAGAATGGGTTGACAATGAAGGGTAGTTTGTCGAGGTGTTGAAGGGATATAAACAAACTTACTCCCAAGTAACAACACATTTAGAATGCTATTCTTATGTCTAACCCTTGGTTATAATACTCGCAAAACGCTCGATACATGCTAGTATCTAAATACAGTAGATGTCTGCATTCTCCGCGATTTTTACCGACCAGCGCTAGCTCGCCTTTCGTCTCTCCGGACCATGCGGTCAACTGTCCTTTCCAGCGGGTGGGGGACTCTGGTTGCCGGTGCCGGTGACCAATCGAGAGTCGGTTGGTTGCCGATAATCGGCGGACCCCGTTCAGGCGAACTGCGTCTTGCAACAATTGGCCGCCACGTCGGAGTAAATAACGGATGCGAAGTTCTAGGAAAAGGAAGGAGTATTGAATGGTTTTTAAATTAAACGACCAATAATTTCCGTTTTTCAAAATTTAATAAATAAACGAAATGTAAATAATTAAAAAAATAACTTTAAAATTCCACTTCTGACGCCTTGGAGAATCTGAAGTGGATCTACTGCAGTTCTTGTGAACTCAAAAAAGAGTATTCACAAGTTTTCGTTTTCCAGATAAATTTCGTTCTATGTAATGACTAGACATCGGATGTTTAGGAAATTGCCTGTTTTATAATATTTGTAAATGCTTTTGATATAAATGCAAGAATTATAAAATTTAACAATCCTGACGAATATTCAATTTGTTTATATTCATGTAAATGTATTTTCAGGCATATTTCATTTTCTAAGCTTTTTTCTTGATATTTATTTCTACCTTCTTTTAGTCTTGATTAAAAAAATGTATTTAAGACGTTTTGACTTTGCTAATACTAGTCAATCGGTATCAAATCTCGGTCATGCCTGAGCGCTGGGCTCAGATTCGCGTTACAAACATATCACTCGCATCCGAGGGGGCAATTCGATAACCTCCACTTCCGACATAGATATCTTTCTGTCCCAGATGTTCGTACAGGAAAGTAATGGAAGGGAGGAAAGACTCTGTTATTCAAAGAATTACATGATAGGTATCTTTCGTAAACCCGTTATGAAAATTAAAGGCAATTAGAACATTCATTTTTATAATTTCTAGGCTTATACTAAACTTCAATATTAGGCATTTTTCTATTGCTCAAGAATGTGATAAAATCATTAATTTTGCCTCATTTTAAACGGGTAAATACAAATGCTCTGGTAAATTTAGATACAAGTGTAATGAAATTTATTAATATCATCCCAATTTTGTGTATTTGCTGCCTTTTTCCTGCTTATTTTTCATTTCTGGTTTTTTCAAGATCTAAAATGTAGGTTTTAGTTTTTCCAGTATTTTCTTTGCTTAATTAGAAAATATTAGATCCATATTTACATTATAAGACATCCCAATTAATAAACTTTGTTTTTAAAAATTGTGTAATAAGAACTGATGAAAATTATTTATTTTTTTATTCCATTCTATTGATATAGGTAAAAAGTTAGTTTGAAATTTATTTTCACACTCTTTGTTTGCTTTTAATTCTTTCAAAAATTATTTTGTTTTATCTCTATAAAATTATTTGTAATTATTCAATTAATTGTTACTTTTCAATCAATTAATCGTTTTATTGAAATTGTACTTTCTTTCGATTATACAATATTCGATAAAACGACTTTAAATCCCATACATACGTTGAGCGACAGAACTACCGAGCGTCCGGCGGCGCTCGAGCACTCGGCGACTCCTCGATTCTCGTCGATGCTCGACTGTTCTGCAGAACGGGAGTTGCAAGTCGGCCGGTAGAAAAGTTTTTTTTTCAGTTAAACATTAATAATTTTAATTAAACAATGATTTTAATATTAGCAAGTTTATTTACAAAACATCCCTAGTAATGTGAGAATTCTTTTTCACGACTCACATGCAGCACATCTAGACGTTTAATGAGAACATTATCATTGAAATCGGACCTGAATATTATTTCAGTAAAGATGATTGGATTGGAACGGATGGATTGGATTGGATGATTTGAAATTCCTACCTATCGAACTGTTTTCGAGAAAGTGTGGGTGCACTTCTAAGAAGAAACACGATTATTCATAAACTTTACATCTTAAAGATTTCACTATCTCAGTAATTAAAGCTCATTTCCATTTGAATCTCCTCTCACTGAAAAGACTTTTCAAGAGCTCTTGATTTCGAGAGAGAACAAAATAAGAATGAATGAGTTAGCAGTTCTTGTAAGTATACTATTAGTATTTGTACACTCTCGAAGTGAACGCTTTTAGAATTTTTTTACTGAAGATATCACTAACAAGAGACAGCAGACTCTCCAAATAAATAAGGAATAATTCCAGGGAAAACCAGCGGAGAGCAAGGTGCGCTCACATTTATTCATACCCGAATGATAACCAGATCGAGACATGGACAATGTACGTCATCACGTATATTTCCTCCCTTGACAACAAGGACAAAAGTGAAGCTAGATTTAAACATTCATACAAATGTTGCAATTGTAATATTTGGTTTCACAAATTTGAAGGATAACAGTATCAAATAGCTATTAATAATTTGGATTAGGTTTTATTTGTTGTTTTATTATATTCTTTATTTCTTGTTCGGCCAGAAGGCCTCGCAAGAGCTTGAGTACAATTTTATTACTATTCAGAATAAGAGTTTTGGCACAATCGCTAATTGAACTCATTTACACTATGACTAACATTTGTAGTTTAAGATGTTTAATATTAAAAAAATTGATTTTAATTAAATTACTTCGCTGGGTATCAATAATAATACTAATAATATTTAAGGTGGACGCAATTTGTCTTTCGTAAATTTGGATTTTTTTCTGCTAGAGATTAGAACATTAAGGCCTAAATTAAATTTTTGAGTTGGAGAAGAAAAGCTAAGTGAAAAAAAAACTTTTGAGATATTTTGAATATATAATTTTCAATTGACTCAACATTTAATTCTCTATTAATTTGGGAATTTGATGCAAACCAAGGGGCTTGGAGAATCCGTCTAAGGCATTTATTTTGCATAACTTGTAATTTCCCTCTTGTAGCTGCAGTATTGATCCAAATTGTGCATGCATTAGTTAAAAAAGTAATATTATTGATTTTAATAGTATTTGAAACTCAAATTTTAACGAAGATTTTTTATTAATAAAGGGGTAAAGCTTAATGATTTTTCCGTATGTATTATTTGTATTGCCCGAAATGTGTGATTTCCAGCTTAATCTTTTAGCTAAATATTTGAGAGGTGCATTATTCCATATAATGAGATTCTTATAAATACTTTGATGTGGGGAAATGTTAAGCCTTCGAAGTGTAAATATCTTACCGTGACCTTTAGTAGGATTTAATTTTATTATCCATTGATTTGTCCAAATTAAAAATTGTTTAATATCATTTTGTATCATATTACGAGCTATTAACACATTTTCGTGAGATGTAAATAACGCTGTATCATCAGAAAAAAGATCTAATTAACTAAATGTCAATTTAGGAATATCAAAAATATAAAAATTATACGGTGTAGGAGCAAATACAGAACCCTGAGGCACTCTAGCAGCAATATTTTGCTGTGTTGGTAAGGTATCATATATTTTTACAAAGAAAATCTTTCATGAAGGAAGCCATAAATCAATTTTTGGATATAATCAGGAAAGCCCTTATTTTCTCAGTTAAATTATAAGACATGTATGCCAGACACTGTAATAAGACTGTGCATTAACTAAAAAGATTGCCAATGTATGCTTTTTGGTTTGAAAACCATCAGCACTATTTCCAGTTATTTTAAATGCTGATGAGTACATGAGTGATTTAATCTAAATCCAAATTGTTCATCCGGAATTCCATTACTGAGTGTAAGGAATTTATTTAACCTATTAAATAATATTTTTCACCTACAACACACTTCACCAGTGTTAAATACTCCAGGATTTATTAGTAAGTCATAGGAATGATGTTTGTTTATTGCTTTGTTAAAAGTTAGCTTAAAAGGTATACTATTCAAGTGGAATGCTTTTCCACCAGTTACGTTTGTCCCTTATATTAATTTTATAGATATATACGGAAATATCAACTTATATCCAGAGAAGATTTAGTGAGAAAAAAATTATCTGAAAAAAAAAGTAAATGTTTAAGGTGATCATTCTTTTTTTAGGTTTACAGATCTAAAACACGTTCCTTCTGCGAGTGAAAGAAGGAATTGCAAAAGTCTCTTCAAAGAGAAGCTTTTCGCATAAATCTTTTACACCAGGTGTAAAAAATCTTACGAATGTCTCCTTAGTTGATAGAGAATATTGTGACGTCGTGGCAACGCTTTCGACTAGTCGGTATGCTTGAACCGGAAGCTATCGTGAAAAGGGGTGGGTTGCGTACCTGGCGCAGTACAGGCGATGCCGAAGGGCACACCCGCGTTAAAAAATTGGACGCCAGGGTGTGGCGGCGTCAGGAAAACTTCACACAATAAGAAACTATTAAGAAAAGTTAAGGGTGAGTCTAGGACGATTGTATAAGACCTTTGGAATTGGCTAGCCATTGAGCCTAGCGACGCCGACTGTATGGCGCCGGGCGGGGAGACGAGAGGATATACAACGCAGCGCCGACTGCGCTTGCGAGAGATTCGTTGTGAGTCGAAGGACTGAATGGGATCTCCAGTGCCCTCAAGCACGCGGTTACCAAGGCGGAGACTGGTTCGGCGTGAGGCCATGAAGGAACGGTGGTTACCGGGGACTTAACGTCCGACAGCATCGCATCACGCGTTGTTACCTGCTTTAGGGCAGTGGTACTAGACTGTAGGCCTAGGGACGATCGCGGGTTTTTCCCAGCTAAGTGGAAAATGAGCTCAAAATGGCGCATTCTTAGAAACGCTCATTCACTTCCTCAATAACGGCTTAAACTTTTTCAATGAAATTTTACAAATAGAATCAGGCTTTCCTCTTTTAAAAGTATTATTTTTAAAAGTATCTCAATTTATTTTAAAATTATTAAGTTCGTCCAAATAATGTTTCATTACTGTTTTAGATGTATTACTTAAATGATAAGAGAGGAAAGGTTTGTAAACTCATTTGTATGTGTTCATAATGCAGTTTATTGGAAAGAGCTTTAGCTTTGGTGTTTAAATTTATTAATTTATTTTTCTTTGAAAAGGTTTTATTGCTGATTACGTTATATTATCACAAAAAAGTCTTTTCACTACTTAGTATGCGAATCACATATTATCTCAGAAATAATGTATTTAAGAACGTTACGGTTTTGGTGAGCACGAAATATGAAAATTTGGTTCCTTTGGTTCCAGTCAAAACTAATCAGTAAGAAATCCCTCAGAGCTTAATTTCAAGAGAAATTGTGCATGCTGAGATAATTTTATTTTTTTAGTGACGTACGCGCTTGCGGGACAGTGGACAAGACGTTGTAAAACCATGTTGAGCATGGTCTACAACATGTTGCTGAACAATTACTATGTCACACCACAGAATGAGAGGGATCCCCAGACACGTAAATATGTTAGCAGAAAGATTCTCAACTTTCAAAATAAATCTTTTGGGTTTACCTGAAATTGTGCTGCTATTATCTTACTGTTTCCTATACATTTAGTATCTTCCCCATTCCCATTATTGTATAGTATTGCATGAAGATCTATTACGGAAAACTATATCAAAGGCTCAAGATCCGAAATTGCTGATGTCATGTTGTATGAAACGAGTGTAAGTTCGTTAAACATTCATAATTTCCATTGATTCGTGCAACTTGTTAACAGTTGAATTGTTTAATAGACATAATATCTACAATTTAGTGAATTACGCATTTTTATCGAGAGTGTGCAATTTAAAAAATAACAAAAACAAGATTTTCTCAAAACTGTCTCCAAATTTTTACTTTCCGGTACGTACGTATAGTATAGGGAAAGGTATGAAATGCTGCGCGAAAAAACGGAGGATTTTTGGCAAAAAAACCCTCTTATTACAGGGCCCTGGTAGTGATAAAGTGGATAAATCCAGTTGGTAAATTAAGAAAAAATCTTCTAAGACGTGGTGCAGCCAGAATCCATATTTTGTGGGTCCTTGATACCGAAAAAACAATTGAAAGAAAAACGTCTATTTGTCCGTCTGTCTGTCTGTCTGTCTGTCTGTCTGTCCGTCCGTCTGTGAACAACGCTAGCGACTAAACCGTTCAGCCGCTTTTCTCCAAAATTGATAATCTCGCGGGCCCTTGAATTTGAAATCGATATTTTAATTTTGGAGGGTATTTATATGAAGTCCCTGAGACATTTTCAAAATTTTCAAAAAAATGGCGCCAACACTTTTGACTAAATTTTGTTGTTGGATAGTTTGAAGGTCATTTAAGAGAATTGCGTAGGTCTCATGTCCGTTGAAAACTCTGAATTTCCGAAAAATGCAAAAGTTTGAATTTTTGTCGGCGTCTTCCTCCAACTATAAAAATGCAGAGAGATTTTTCCTCCAAATAACACTTCTTCTCCAAAGTGAGTTCTTTCATTAAGGTCTTGTACATTTTTTTTGAAAAAAATTGTAGTTTTTGCACAATCTTGCGTGCAATATGTTGCAATATGTTGCGTGCAATACATAAACGCCATATTGCTCAATTCTTTTGTTTCTTCAAAAATTGCAAAAATGTAATTTGTTTGACGTTTCTCTCACGTCGTTAATATTTACATTAGTGGGAATTTGTTGACATTATTATATTAATGAGTACATGAGCTTTAAAACATGTTAGTAGGGCAGAATGTGCAGTATTTCAATTCTAGGTAAGTGCTTCCAATAAGGGAAAGTATATGCTGCTGTAGCACCACTAGTTTCTTTAAACACTTGGCAGAAATGGTGCCTGATGTTCTCTACGAGATGACATAAACGCCATATTGCTCTGTTCTTTTGTTTTCGTAAAAATTACAAAAATGAAATTTTTTGTCTTGTCTCTCACGTTAATATTTACATTAGCGCCGATGTTTTCGCATTATATTTATGAGTACGTGTGGAAAAAAATAACTTAAATAAGGCTTTTCGAAAACTCAATAGTTTTCTCTAAAAACTAGCTAAAATTTCTCATTTTCAGAAAAGTTCAAACTCCATTTTCTCATAAATTACTCCAAATTGTTTCTTCAAACTTTTCTTACGGATAGTGCTTATTGCACTTTATAAGATGACGTGAATTAGATTGCTCTATTCTCTTGTTTCTTTTCCAAAAATTATACAAATATAATTTGTTTTAGAGATCTCTCACACCGTTAATACGCACATTTCTAGCAATTTGTAAACACTATTGTATTAGTGAGTTAATGCGCTTCAAATTACCTTTAATAATGTTTCACGAAAACTCAAATATTTTCTGTGAAAAGGCTTTACATTTCGAATTAACAGTAGTGTTTTTACGCTTTCTTCAAAACGGCTCCAAACTTATCAATGAAAATTGGTATTAGGACAAAGTTATACGGTTCTTAAATATTCTTAAAATAATAGTTCCGTTCTATAATTAAGAAGCCGAAATATTAAGATAATGACAAAAAAATATACTTTGAGTGGCGATCGATGGTAGATGGCAAGAGTATGTGGCAAGTCCGAATAGCACGCCCAGATCAAAGGAAATAGAAAACTAATACGGGAAATTCCGTGCCATTCTGTAGCACCACCAGTTAAGTTTCTCCTCATATTCAAACAAGTTTTTATGTTCATACACTCGAAAGACAAATTCTTGTCGAACAAGCATTAAGAAATTTAATTTTTGAACAAAAAATATCTCACAAAGGCCGAATACATGAAAATACACGACAAGATGTATAGTTACCTGCACTGGCAAATCTGTGTCACCATCGAACTTCCAAACACTTGCTCCAAGTTATATAAACACTCATCAAATTGGTGACGTCTGTTGGACTGCGTACAACACTGTACAACCAACAAGTTCAAACTGATCGCACGTTAGCAACGAACAAACCGGTTATTGTTATCCGGGATTTGGAGAAAAAAACATATCTACTTGTAGACTTTGCTGTGCCACGCGATCAAGACTTCGTTACTAATGTGGCAGATAAACTTTGAAAGATTCGTTTCGGAAATCGAGATCAGTCAAATGTGGGGTGTAAAAGCACACGTATTCCCGTTTGTTATCAAAGCTCTAGAATTTGTCGCGAAATTTTGTGTAAGAGATAGTCTAAACTCCCTGTGCCGTCAAAAGCCTAGTAAGTAGTAAGACATTGCTGAATTGGGAACAGTCCACATTTTATGCAAAGTTTTGTAGTGACACAGATATTCACTAAATCTGCTCCTTAGAAAAGGCCGTTGCAGACGGAGTAGACTTTATAATCAACAGAATCGTAACATCTTTTGTTGTCTTACAGGAATATAATAATAAAAATATAATAATAATAATCACAAAAATAATATGGTTATTTAGAAGAGAATATTTCACATAAAAATCAGAAATTATAGGTCTTAAAGGGAGACATCTGTGAAATTTGATTAAATTCTTGTAAACTACAATTTTTGGTTTTTAATCCCTATAAATAATATCGCCCGTTGTAGATTCTTGTTGCCGAGTCAGATTTGTCTGAGGATTCATTTAAATGCCCGAAACTATGATTTAAATACCCTTGCGCGTTGTATGCCATGCACCCTTCCTGCATACTAAGTGTTATTTTCCGAATATTAGTAGAATAATATTTGAATTTACCGATGTTTCTTAAGGAACTTGTTGTAGAGTCCTTGAACATCTGAAGAACGTCTCAATGCTGAAAATTGGTGCGGGAAACATTATATTGTTACAGTGAGTGTCATTCTTGAGTCTGGTGTTAATCCTCTTCGTAATAGTAGTATTCTTCTAGAAGTTTCATTAGCGCTTTGTGATTTATATTTTATTAGCATTTTTTAGATTCTTCGAGTTTCATTCCGTATCAGTTAAGTTTCAGTTTATTCAGTATCAGTCGAGTTTCATTCGGTAAATCAATTTTTGGCGAAATAGTTGTCGATTAGGTCGTAGTTGTTTCAGATTTTTATAGGATAAAAGGGACAAGAAATACCTAGTCATAAAAAACATGAAAACTGTTCTTTCTTCAGAAGTTTTTGTAAAATAATTCCTATGTTCAGAAGATTTGATTTTGATGAAATATTATAAAACTGTACAAGAGGGAAGAGCCAAAATGCTAATGTATCACTAGACAATGTATTTTGGTCCATAAGTCCAAAAGAAACATTTATTATAAAAAATTGGATTATTATATCACAAAAGCTATCCAAGAGTTTAACATGGGATGCCAAATTACTCAAAATGTTCAAGATTCAATCGGAGGAATTCCATCTAGTGAAACATCATAGAAAATAAGTGCAAAGCGTGACGTATACCGGCTCATACGCACTGTTCAAGCCACTAAATCATCTGTGAAGTTTAGCAGGAAAAAAACTTTTATTATCCAAAATTACTAAAAAAAACAATTTAGAAAGATAGTAGAAGTCTCCACTTAAGCTGCTGGTAGTTTTTAAGGTAAATCAGAGCCAGAATATGCATGTATATCTTTAAATTCACATTTTCCAAAAATTAGCTTTTTAGCTAATTAGAGTATTTAAAATATTCCCTTGGCAATAATTTTTCAAATATACTGTTAAAATTTTTACAATAGCTTAGTATATTATTAAAGAATACAATTTGCTTTTTATACTGCGCAGATTGATTTAGTTTTACTTCTGTGTGCAAGATAATATACAAATACCAAATAATTCAGCATATTTGCTTTTCAGTAATTCGAACTTTTAAAAAAACTGTTAAAGTAATTTATGTAATATAAACTACTTTTCTTCTTACAGGTTTGAAGTTTATGTAGTTAAAATATTACAGAAATCAACAAATATTTGGAGCAATTAGAGCGTTTTTAACTTAAGTTGCAAATATATAAAGAAAACATTTTTGCTTTGATGTGCTCATTATGTGGTAAAATTTTGAGATTTGAAAAAACTTCCTGACAGAAATTCTATTTTCACAGATGCCTCCCCTTAAGAAGTTTGATATTTCTTAAATTTCTAAAGTGCTAAAATGGTTTTTGAAAATGATTGCAGGTTCCGTAGTACAGTTTTTCACTATTTTATTATAAAAATGAATGTTTAAGGACGAAAACTGTATTAGGTGTAAATGCGAATCAGGTAGAAAAACATCATGATTTTAAATGCTCTTTATTAGTAATTTATTAGTTAGTAAGTACTTAGTTAGTAATTAATTAAAGAAAAGTCAAATGGACGGATGTGAGGCGATGAGCGCTGTTGCTCAGAAGGCGAGGCCGGTGTTCTGGGAGATCCAGTCGATGAAGGAGGTGACGCGAGCGAAGCCGTTGGGGTTGCCGCTCTCGCAGCCGTCGATGTGGCCGTAGCTCACCACGCCGATCTGCTTCCCGGAGCTCACGTCCACCAGAGGGCCTCCGCTGTCACCCTAAACAAAACAAAGCAAGAAATTACATTCACATAAGCAATGCGTGGGATAGTATTTCGATTACAAATTGGTTTCTAATTAATTCAATTTCTTCGTTTCTTTTTTCATTACTTTCGCACTGTTTTAATTCTTTTTACAAGAGGTTCGTAAGGTTAATTTGATATGCGAACAACATTTTTATTGTAAATGTTCATGTAATTTATATGCTTCAACAAAGTCATATCCGAGTTAACAACGGAAAATAGCTTACGACCTTGAGAAAATAAAGTAAAGGCAAATTATTTATATTTTAGAGCGATTCGGGGACAATAGAGTTTTATACAATCGTTAGCTTCCGCAGCTCGAGTCCATATCTTCTTGGCTCTCCGGGTGACGCCGTGTCGTTGGCAGAGAGGCCGAAGTTTCGCCTGTCATTCCAGAGGCTTCCTCAGGCCTCTGGGACCACGACGCGCCGTCACCCAAACAGCCAAGAACCATAGTGTTTGTCTTGCTTTAACGTTACAGACTAGAATCAGAACTCAGTTTTATTGATATTCGCCAATGATCTTAGTTGTATTAGTATTTATCGGTAATGTTTGAATTTCTTACGTGGTAAAATAATATAGAGTGTAAATAGTTCGCGTATTAAAGAAATTAATTTATACTATAATTAATATTGAATAATGCTTAAACATATTTCAAAAGCTTCCACTCACATTGCACGTGCTGCGACCGCCGCTGCCCTGCGCGCAGATGGTGGAGTCGCGGACGCTGACGGAGCCGTAGGTCTGGCGGCAGAGCGCGTTGCTGATGATGGTCAGGTCCACGAACTGCAGCTGCGGGGTCACCGAGTTGCTGGCTGCGAACACCCACACCCTGCACTCAGACAAGCGCTTGGGCCACCAACAAGCCAAAGGAGGGGGCCAAGGGGTCAAAGAGACTCACCGTCGGAGGACTTGCCCCAGCCGCTGACGCGCGCAGACGCTCCTTCGAAGAGCGCGCTGCCGGTGGCAAGGGAGATGGGCTGGATGTAGCCTGCAACAAGGAGCGCCCTAGATTGCGACTGCCCTGGGCATCGCGATGGTGGAGGGAATGGAGCGTGGAGGGGACACTCACTGCTGAGGGCGACGTCCTGTCCCAGGTTGACGAGGGCGACGTCGTTGGGCGCCAGCAGCGGGAAGTAGCTCGGGTGCACCACCTTGCTCCTGGTGGAGATGACGACGCGGCCGCTCTCGGTGGCCGCGTTCAGGTTCTGCGCACCCAGGTACACCGTGAAGCTGCTGATTCTGCAGAAAAGAACGCCACAGAAGATTCAGAAACAAACATTTGATTGAAGCATATTCCTTCCATGTTTCTAAGGTTTTTGTATAAAGTTACATTTAAATTGCTCAGATTTTAGTAATCTCTTAAGATTGTGATCAATATGTAAAGGTGAATTGCAGTAATATAAAAAAATCCTCTAAATGTGCGTTGTTGGAATCATAGAAGAGCAGGTAGCGAACGCGGACGTGTGCGAGGGACTTGGTTACAGAGGAGTGTACTTCTTGCGGATTCGGTGGTACAACGGGTAGGATATTGTGCTGTTTTGGTACAAACCCGATTGAAGTCGTGTATTTTTAAGGGCAAACATTATTCGTATGTCTTTCTTTCGGAGGGGAAGTAAAGCCGGCTGTCCTATATTGTCGGTTTACTGCATATAAAAGAGCATCAAGCCTCAAAGAAGTCTCTGAGCTACATTCAAAATCGCTTGTTTCGTCGCCCGAGTAGTACCATCTTTCTCCGCTGCATGATGAAAGGACTGGAGCAAAATTTGAGTCGTCAGACGGAAGACTGGGTCTCGCCACGTAAAATCAGACAGTAATTAACTTACTTCATGAAGAGTGGGTGGCGACGAGCATGCAGCGGACGAGAGGAGTGAGATTCCGGCCAACGAGGATTAGTGAGTGAAGTGTGAACTCACCCGTAGGCGCAGTGAGCGGCGGTGAGCACCCAGCGCGGGGAGATGAGCGAGCCCCCGCAGAAGGAGCCGCCGTCCAGGTACAGCGCCGCCTGGTGGGGGAACTGGCCGCGCGACGCCTGCACGCCGTTGATGATGCGCGCGCCGGGGTACTTGGGCGCGCCCTCTGCGGCACGCGCGCGAGTTACAACGCGCACTACTCACCGGCAGCCACTCTTCAATGAGGAGATCCACTTACCGACGGGCTCCACCTTCAATGTGGGCACAGGGACGACATTGCTCAGGTTGATGACTGGATAAGTCTGCTCAGCATATGTCTGTAAATTAAGTACGGTTTATGTATTTCATGGTGTTGAAGCGAAATCGTGTTAACCATTTTTCAAAAGTGTTTTGCTGTGAATTTGACCGTGGATTACATTAGAGCTATTTGTGATGTTTTGGTTTTCAAAATTAAGAATCCAAAAATTCTTTTGTATTGCTTCATTGAAACTAAAATTTTCATAATATTATTAATGTTAAAGAAATATTTTGTCTGTTTTATGAAGGAAGTTTTAAAACTTTTCTGAAAATAACTCACAAATTTCTTGATATAAGCAAAACGTAAAAGTAGAAACTCGTTTTACACTAATTTTTGAATTGTTGTCTGGCATCGATTTATGCTCTTTGCATCATTAAGAGAATATTATTAATGTTACCTGAGCAACAGCAAAGAAGAAACCAACAATCTGCAGAAACTTCATGATTGTAAAAGTGATCCTTCACCAACCAGAGGAGAGTTTCGAATGATTACTTCAAGTTGCGCTACGAGCCCCTT
>JAHLJT010009419.1:67413049-67568049 GCA_031308135.1 Acheta domesticus | reverse complement strand
ACACTGGACCCATGCATTTTACAAGTTCCCAAAAGTCTATATATCTACCTAAACATATTTAAACATAGTTATATTTCCAAATTGTTACTGAAAACCATTGACATATCATCTTATCCATTTAATTTCAGTAATAATATATTTTCATTTCTTCATATTTTTTCATAAATAGTTTTTTAAAAGCATAGCTGTTACTTTCTCGTCCAATAGCCTGAACGTGGTCGTTTGTATAGTTTTCATCGTTTATTAGAATGGTAAAAATATTATCTTTAGTTGCGACGATTTAAATAATTTGATTTTAATATAAAAATGATATAAACATTTAATATAAAATATTAATATTCTCACAAATTAATATACATGACGCTCCGAGATTCAGAACCCTTCTTACCACCTCATTCTAGGCCTACTCACATCACTGTAGCCCCTAGGTTTACATAAGAGAGCTAACTTTGGTAGCCTATTTGGCTCCAATTTACATGTTCGAACCATTTCTGTTGATTTTTTAATGTCATTTACAACATTATCAATATTTAACCTTGACATTATCTTCGTTTCAAACTGTCTTTTAAGATTAGACCCAAAAGAGCTCTTAAGAAATTATTTTGATCAACCTCTTCTTTCGTTATTTTCTCTCAGTGTCCACCTTCCACTTGTCAAGCAGAGGGTGGTTGAAATACCATTGTAAACTATCGTTAGTGTGCTATTCAACATATTATTTTTAAAATGCCTCTTCATAAATCCGTTAAACTTATTATATTTCCTTATATTCGTTTGCATTGTCATTGATACTTTGCAGGGAAGGTAAGTCAATTTAGATACTTGTTCAATAATTTGTCTGCTGATAATTTTTATTCATCTCAAATATTTACCTTCGTATCTCATAATCTTAGATTTTTGGCAATATATCCTTAAATTATAACTCTGTAGCCCTCGGTTAAGACATGTTATGTATCTTTGGATATCTTTTGCCATTTCTATGTCTATTGCATATTATTTTTCCAAGATGGCCAAAAGAACTTAATCACTAGCGTAAGTCAGATGCGTAATTTGTTTATTTCATGATATTGTTATAACTCTTGGATTTGTGGTACCCCCTAGATGCATAATTTTGTTCATGTATATGTTGAAGAGACTTGGGACAAACCACGTTCTTGTGTTAATCCTTTTAGAAGACTTAATGTGTTGCAAACTCAATACAAATTTGGTATTCTGGTACACGCTTTCAATGGCATTTATCAAGATTCTTCGAAGACCATAGCTCTCTAAACAACACTATAACTTGTATCTGTCCATACTGTCATAAGCTTTGCAATAATCTAGGTACAGCATGCGCATGGTCAGATCGAATACACGTTTAGTTAAATGCTAAAAACTACCAAAAGTTATGTAATCGTGCGGCGGAAAACGGAGAATTTTCGCCAGAAAATCTCTTATAGCAGGGGTCTGGTGACAGAAAAGTGGATAAAATCTGTTGCTATATTAAGAAAAAAAATCCTCTATCTCAGTGGTGTGTTCAAAATCCATGATTTGTTGTTTCTTCATACTTAAAAATCGATTGAAGGCATTCCGTCCGTCTGTCCGTCTGTGGTCAACGCTAGCGCCTAAACCGTTCGGTCGATTTTCTTCAAAATTGATATTCCCCGATGGTTTTGACTCGTCTCAAGGCGTCTTGAATTTGAAACCGATATCTTAGTATTTGAGGATACTTTACATGAAGCCCATTTTGAGATTTTATGAATTAAAAAAAATGGCTCCAAATTTTTGATTATATTTTGTTGTTGAATAGTACAAAGAACGTTGAAGGGAATGACGTAGGCATCATTTTCGTTGATAGGCCCTATTTTTCGAAAATTACAAAAAAAACTGTTTAAAAACGGCAAAATTGAAGATAGAGATTTTCGCCTCAGACAAAGTCGGTTGGACAAAATAAGCACTTCAAATAAGGTCATGTATCATTTTTTGGAAAAACGAATAGTTTTTGCGTAAATTGCGATTCAAATTTACAACAACAAAAATTATCTCAAAAACCGCTCCAAATTTTTTCTTTAAATTTTCTGCACGTGTGTATGAAGGGAAGGTTAATATATAAATAAACTAGTGGTGCTATAGAATGGCACATACTTTCTTGCAGTAGTTATTTTCCAAATGCCGATCATCCGATAAATTATGTGGAGTAAACAGTTCACCGCTGCCTTTCTTGATCATGTTTTTTGAAAGACAAGTATTTCGCATGTTGACAATTACTGGCATCGTAATGATAGAACTGATACAAGTACGTTTTGACTGAAATATTTGCTGTTATCCTGCAAGTAGGTTTCGTAGCGCGGTTGGTTAAGGCACCTTCGGGTTGAGCTCTTCAATAAGGAAGGTACCGAGTTCGATCCCCCGAGGGGAATTTTAATTTGATGAATGTGATGTTGCAGGAAAAACATTGAAGAGTGTAGATACTTTATTGAAATTCATTTGAAGTACTTCTACTCACGAATAGATTCAATATAGGTAAATAGACAGGACTTCTCTGTGTTTTCCCTAACTGCGTTTTGTAAAAAATTTTTCAACTCTGTTATTCGATTTCTGAAGAGTATGACATGTCAAATGAACAGTTGTCTAGTATATATCTGTATGAACCGATTTAAGTAAAATTATGAGCATTTCGGTCGGTTCTATTCTTTTATGGCTCTGTTCGACCGAGGTGGTGTTGGTGTTACGTAGTGGTATAAGTGCCGGTTCGTTGAATTTGAGTTTCGTTTTTCGGGTCTGGGTACCGAAATGGTTTGCTGGTATAGTACACTTTTGCTGGCTTATGAAGTAGTGGAATAGCAATAAGGACCGTATAGAAGCAGAGCGAGAAAGTATGTGCGTTGGAAGCACCACTAGTTTTTACTGACTAGCAGTGTGTTTTGTGCGGCGTAACTTGGCCCACTTCTCTTCAAATTATGAATTTCTCTTACATAAATGTTTGTTTGCAATTTTACTCTTATAAAATTTTATACCAATGTACTTTTACACACATGAGTTTACGAAGGAAAGACAAAATGCTTCCTCTGATATTCCGAAAAAATACTCAGAATCTGTTGCCTACCCCTTAGAACAAATTGTAAATGTGGGTGCTTTCAGTTTGTCGCTAATCACTCGAAAACAATTAGTAAATTCTCGAAAGTGAATGAAACGTTTCTTAAATCCCCTAAAATTACATACTAAACGTATTTTTACATTAATTCCGGTAACACAATAATTAGGCTTAGACTGAATAAATATAGAAATTGTAACTCTTAAGTGTGGTAGGAGTATGCAACAATTCCTCTGTTTAGAGCTGCCCTTAACGATTGTGGAAGCAACGATCGATGAAACCACGGTAGGTCAAGGTGAGACAAGACAGAGCAGGGAGGGGATTCACACATATTCATAAATCAATCCTTTTCTTTTCCTGTCAGATAGATGTTCGTGGTAAATAAGTATCCAAAAAACGCAAGGTTTTCCAGCTAGTTTTGCGCTAATTGAATGGCCATAAAATTACGTAACGATGAAGTAAGTCTGTATTTTTTACTTTTTCGCTGAGGATTAGAGAAAATTATGTAATGCTGCGGGAAAAAACGGCGAATTTTTTGCAGAAAAACTATTATTACAGGTTAACCGTAGTAACGAAAAATATGGATAAATCCATTTGCTAAATTTAGACAAAATCCTCTAACACCAGAATTCATTATTTGTGAGTCACCGAAAAGTTAACAGACGGCAAAATGTCTGTCCGTCTGTGAACTACGCCAGTGGCTAAACGGTTCAGCCTATTATCTCCAAAATTGATATATCTCAATCAATCTGGCTGATGTCACTGCTCCTTTAATTTGAAACCGATATTTTAATTTTGGGGGGTACTTTACACAAAGTCTCTAGGGACATTTTCAAAAAAAATGGCTCCATCGTTTTTAATAAAATTTTGCTGGTGAACGAGGTCTAAGAAGTGTAGGTCTCATTGACGTTTAAGTCGGATTTTTGAAAATTGCAAAATTCAAAATTTTGTAGTTGTCTTCCTACAACTGCAATTATAAAGATAGAGATATTTCCCTTAATGAAATCTGTTCATTAAATACAGATTTTGAAATAAGGTCAGGTACAATGTTTCGAAAATTTTAGTATATTTTGCATACTTTTGTGTGAAAGTTCGAGCGAGAAATTGCGTGCTGTTTTAGCACCAATAGTTTGAATTAATGATCCTATGTTGAAATGTTTAAAAATATAAAAAAATGATTTTCATAATAATCTGCTAAGAAATATCCTAAATAATAGAATACGTCTTTTTTGTCAATAGAAAATAGTGCACTTTCAAATTAGACTTTATTAATAAAAAATTATATTTTAATAAATTTCATACACTATAAAAATATGACTTGAGTAAAAATCATTAAATGTTAGTAAAGTTCATTGAAATCGACGTTTTATTCAATCCTGACTTTATTCATCTTATTTTAGCAGTTGGGAAAGTAAAGTAGTCATACGGATTATATGCACCAATCGCACCCAGCGGGTGCGAATGCACACACGCCCCGAAGAATTTATTTTTTTCCTGATAATACCATATCCATGTTTTAATTTAATTTTATAATCATCTTGTAATAGAAATGATTGGTGCATATGAGCATTCAAAATGGAAAACAAAAGTTGATTTGCAACAAATTTATGTCGATTTTCTTACACGAGTATTTTCCAAATTAATATTCTGGCACTAAATACAATCAGTGCATTATTTGCCCAAACAAGATATACTTTCACACTTGGTCGTCAGATTTTGATATCAGTAGCAGATCAGCTAGGTACTGCAGTCAGCAGCACTTTATTGTCCCTGCTTATTTATTTACACCGAATTATTAGGAACTTGGATTAATTGTATAAATAAAAAAAAGAAATATTGTGCTGCGTCATTAAGAATGTCAGTAAAATTGTTCCCTATTACAACATTTTTGTTGAGCGACATGCATGTAAATTCTTTAATTCTTAGTTGTTTCACTTTCTAAATTTCAACATATTCGTATTTTACATTAATTCGTTCCAATTACATTCAAATATTATGAATCGATGATTTTGAAAGCTCATAATGCGCATTTTATTTATATTTTAAATATTTTCATAACATTTTATTGCAACATGATTTAATTACGTTTCAATTAATGTAGCAGAAATTGATATTTGTTCAAGTATATACCCATTGTGTGTAATTGCTCCTTGGAGCGGATAACGATCTCCTTCGTGGTTTTAGTAATGTTTCAGGAGATTTTTGATACGGAGTAATATACGTAGTATAGGGTAAGTTAAGTAATGCTGCGCAAAGTCGATTTCGAGATTTCAACGGAAATACACATTTTGGAGTCCCCTGATACCGAAAAAGTGTTTTTTTCAAAAATCTATCCGTCCGTCCATCCGGACAAGACTTTTCTTCCAAATAAAATTTGTTCTCCAAAAGGAGTTCTATTGCATGCAATATTTGCAATTTTAAAAGTTACAAAAACAAGATTTTCTCAAAGACGGCTCCAAATTTTTTCTTTAACCTTTTGGTAGGGATAGTGCTAAGTGTACTCGATGAAATGACATAATTGCCATATTGCTCTATTCTTTTCGGTTTTAAAAATTGCAAAAATGTATTTATTTTACTTTCTCCCATGTAGGTAATATTTGGATTAGTGGCGATTTGTTCACATTATTATATTTACGAGTACATGTGCTTTAAATAATTTCAAACAAAGTTTCCCGAGACCTCAACCGTTTTCTGTGAAAATAGCTCAAACTTCCGCATTTTCAGAAACGCTCACACACCATTTTCTCATAAATGGCTCCTAATTTTGTCTTTAAACTTTTGGAACAGATACTGCTAATTGCACTCTTTTATATGACGTAATGTTCAATCTGGGGTATTGTTTAGTTATTGCAAAAATTACATTAATGTCATTTTTTTGAAAGATCTCCCACATCTTTAATACGCACATTACCAGCAATTAGTAAACATTATATTTGTAAATGTAATTGCTTCAAATGACATCTAATTAAGTGTTTCGAAAACTCAAAAATGTTCTGTGAGAAAGAGTTTAAAATTTTGCATTTTTAGTTGCGCTTAAACGAAATTTTCTTAAAAACGGCTACAAATTTTTAAAAGAAAATTGCCTTTTCGGACGAGGTTTTAGTGTTCTTTAATATTCTAATAATTAATATTTCCGTTTTACCATTAGGAAACCGAAAAATTAAGAAAATGGCAAAAAATGTGCTTTGGGCCGCGATAGATGGCAGCTGGCACGAACATATTGCAATTTCAAACAGCAAGCCCACACCCAAGGAAACCAAGAAAATCGGAAACTAATACGGGAAAGTCTGTGCCATTCGGTAGCAACACTAGTTTTACCTTCTGACAATAAATGTATCTTTGCTTTCCAGTAACGTTATTATTTACTCAGTTGCATTTTCTCAGGGACGGGAGGAATGTCCTCACATATGTCTTTTGAATATAATTACCAAATTAAATATTTGCTTTGTTGTTTGAGCGAGTTTTATTGAGTTGAATTGAGTTCAATTGAATTGAGTTTTAAACTACATGTGCTTATTAAGCGCCACGAAAGCGGTCTAATTCACGCTAAGAAGGAACTTTCAGCAACTCCTCCAAGTAGGTCTCAGAAGTGTGTCTCAGAAGAGAATATGTTATTAATGGAGCTCCAAAGCCCTGGAGGAAGAGCTTCTTCCTTGAATTACCAAATAAATACGTACTCTTACAACTAGATCAACGCATTTCTGGGTGATGAGTCTTGTTACATTCCAGCAATGGCTAAGATGTGAGCCAAGGCATGGTATTATCTTAAACAGTGAGCCGATAGAAGCCGGGAGGAAGACGTGAATTGTACTCATAGCTCTCTCTTACATTTTCCATTGCAAGTCGCATGTAAGATAATTTGTTATATATTTCATTTCAAGTAGTTAAGGTATTTGCAGTCTTTCCTTCTCTCGGAAAACAGTCATTAATATTGGCCTTTGATATTTTATAACACAGACACATAAAGTTTGATATGGGTCTAGCTCTATGTATCCTCGTGTATTTTGTCTCGCTTAATACAAATCCTCAATTAGCCCATTGCAAACCCATCAACTGTTTCATCGGTTCAGAATGTTTCATATAGCTGAAAAGACCGGTCAACATGGACATTTTCTCAGATAATATATATTGGTCCTAACCTTGTAAATATTTAACAAAAAACAAACATACGTTGCTATTTTTCAGGCATTTTGAGTAGCTAATGCCAAATCTCACCAGACGATTTGTGAGGTGAGTGATTTCCACTAAATAAAAAATGCCAGAGTCCAAATAAAACAAATTTTCATTCTGAAATTTGGGAATATCCTAAATATCTAACATCCTGCCTACAATAAAACCCACGTTAACGTACGTAGTTTTCATTTTAATAAATAAACTAAATCTAAAATAAACACTAAAGTCAATTTAACACCAAATTCATTTCAGAAAGCTCTCAAATTGTCCCTGCCATTTATTGCTACTGCAAAATGGTTTAACAGACATCGTGAGTTTTATAACAAACTCTGTCTCGTTGGTTCAAACTGATTTGGGGTCAAAATGCACACAGATAAAATGATTACGGTTGATCTGTACATATGTGGCTGTTCTACGGTATAATTGGAAAATAACTCATATTCGTCTTCGTTCATTTAGTTTACAATTTTAGTTTCATATAAAATATTAAATCATAATATATTTTTTATTTCCAGAAATATCACAAGTCAAAATGCCGAGACGCAAACAGCCTGGGCGAGAGGGAACGAAAAGACCTGAAAGCACAGGAACAGTGGGCGACTCCTTCCAGAAGCTGTCGCAGGAGATAGCACATCTTCAGGAGGCCCTACACTTACAGGAGCAGAAAATAGAGAGTAGATTGCAAGAGGCGCTGCATCTGCAGGAGCAAAAAGCGGAGAACAGATTGCAGGAGGCCCTGCGCCTGCAGGAACAAAAGTCAGACAGCAGACTGCAGGAGGCTCTAAGCTTGCAGGAACAGAAGACTGCGACAGCGTTGAAACAGTTGGAGCTACAGTTGCAGGACAAGGACGAAAGCATCCGTACTTTGCAACAGCGACTTCAAGTGACCCAGGAGGCAATAAAGATCGTGAAAGAGAAAATGATACTGTGGGTAGCTGAACAGTTTGTAACCTCGCAGCGTCTAGATGACGTTAATGAAACTTTGCGGCAACTAAAAGATACAATGGGGAAGACAGAGATCTCTCTGAGAAATGTTGTGGAACTAGCTTTGCCTCGCTTGAATGCAGTTATGAACACGTTGCAGGAATACGTCTTGTGGACAGGGGAAGCCAAGATCTCCTCCCACATTTCTACCATCACTGCCTGCAGAGCGTCACCGGCTAGAGAACCAGTAGAAGGTACACAGCAGCTCTCGCCTCCAGATGTGCCTCTCCCCATCTCCTTCACCTCCGATGGCATCACCTGCACAGGGACAGAAAATGAAGGGGAAACGTCAGGTGTTCTGGAGTTCTCCACTTCAGAATTGCTTCCTGCCTCTTCCGTTTCCGCCACCACTACTTGCGAGGCGGCAGCAACAGGAGGGGAAGCAGAAGACATACTAATGCGCTCGCCTAGTTGGTCCCCTCACGTTTCCTCCTCAGTGACCAACGCCTGCGGAGAAACGGCTACACGAGAGAAAGCAGCCGACTCGCAGGGCGAGCTCGCGACTTCAGAGATGCCTCAAGACTCCTACTCCGCTACTGGTGCCTGCAGGGCGAGACCAACAGAAGAGGAAGCGGCAGAAGTTGTGGAGGAACCCGAAACTCCTCAAATGCCCCTCACCTCCCTCTCCTCCATCACCTCGTCAATTTCCGCTACCAACATCTGCAGGAAGATGGTGACTGGAGAGCCAGCAGAAGGTGCAAAGGAGTTCTCGCCTCCAGATGTGGCTCTCCATACTTCCTCCATCACCGCTGCTAGCAACTTCCCAATAACAGAAAAAGAAGCGGAAAATTCAGGAGTTATGGAGTTCTCCACTTCAGGACTGCTTCCTGCCTCTTCCGTTTCCGCCACCACTACTTGCGAGACGGCAGAAACAGGAGGGGAAGCAGCAGACGTACTAATGCGCTCGCCTAGATGGTCCCCTGACGTTTCCTCCTTCTCAGTGACCAGCGACCACGGAGAAACAGCTACGCGAAAGAAAGCAGCCGACTCACAGGACGAACTCACGACTTCAGGGGTGCCTCAAGACTCCTACTCCGCTACTGGTGCCTGCAGAGCGAGACCAACAGAAGAGGAAGCAACAGAAGTTGTGGAGGAACCCGAAAATCTTCAGGCACCCCTCACCTCCCTCTCCTCTGTTATCTCCTCAACCTCCGCTGCCAACGGCAGGAATATGGCAACTGGAGAGTCAGCAGCAGTTCTTAAAGAGCCTCAAACTCCAGGGGTATCTCACGCCTCCTCCATATCCGCCGTCAGCGCGTGCATAGTGACGTCACCGGAAGAGGAAACGGCAGTCGTCCAGGAAGATATCTCACTTCAAGGTGTATACAGCACATACTCTTCCGCCCCCCTTCACAGAGCCTTCAGAGTGACTGAAGGGGTTCTGAAGAAGCTGTCTTTTCCAGAGGTACCGGGCACTTCTTTCTCTTCCTCCACCTCCACAGTAAACGTTGGCCGATTACCGTCAACGAGAGGGGCAGAGAAGACGCCAGCAGCCACCTATCTTGAGTCAACCGCAGACGAGGAAGAGGAAGAACGCGAGAGACAGCGGGTTCGGGTCATGGTGCGGGATGTCACTTTGAAGATGAAAGAGGCACGCGTCTCACCCTCCTCCTTGGGAGAGCAATTGTGCAAGGCAGCAGGTGAGGGGAGATTAAGTGACGTCCAACGACTTTTGGAGTCTGGTGCCCCCGTCAACTACACCGGTCGAGACGGACTCACTCCTTTGCTTCGTGCCACCTGCTCGGGGGTTAACGCTGACGTTGTGTCCATGCTTTTGGTACGAGGTGCCGACGGCAATGCTGTCAACACATACGGGTGCTCCTCAATGCATTTCGCTGTAAGCAAAGCCAGCAGCAGCCGGAATGTTGATCTTCTGATCGCCGCGGGGGCTTCGGTCAACGCCAGAAATAAGGCGGGAGTAACTCCGCTGCATTGGGCGGCGTCAAGGAATAACGAGGCAGCGGTGCGAGCGCTTCTAGTGGCCGGCGCTAAGAGGGACCTCAAAGGCTGGAGCGGAGTTTGGAGGAATAAGACACCGTTGGATCTCGCGACCTCTGCGGTGCTGAGAGATCTCCTTCGCCAGCATCATCCCCTGTGAAGCTCTTCCGCATACTTAGCTCACTCTTGAAATGATATAACTGTTCTTTAGAGAAGGCGTTATGACGTAAATTTTGAACAGTATGTTAATAATATAGCGTGCGAATTCTGAGGAGGTGTTGTTGTGTTGTTGACGTAATTAAATGGATTAATAAAAGATGCCATCTCCGTCAAATTTATGTATTTATTGGGAAAGCCGGCTTTCGACGACATTGCAGTCATCATCAGTCTAAAGTTATAAAGAAAATAAAATATATTAGTTATATTTAAAATTATAATAGCAAATTAAATTACAAACCTGAAATTCAAGGGTGGATATATATATATATATATATATATATATATATATATATATATATATATATATATATATATATCCAGCGGAAAGACATAGGCAGTGATGTATATATATATATATATATATATATATATATATATATATATAAACACCAATAGAAAATTAAATTAAAATTTTAAAATACAATTGAGGGATAAATATAAATAATATATACATTTAAAATTATTATTACAGACCAATAACAAATAAAATTGCAAAATATGAAATGGAGTTGGGAGGGGGTTAATACTAAAAGACATACTTAACGTTATTACAGAAGGAAGGTTCACCCGAGAGGGTATTTGTCAATTTAACATTACAATAGTTACAGACTACTAAAATTTGCGAAGCTAAATACATTCGCCAGACGGGCAGAAGCTTCAATGCTAGGCTTAAAGAACATTTACATGCTTGGCAATACAATACAAGTAGATCGCACCACTTATAAACACTGGACATACTTTCCACTCCGACTCAGACATTAAAATTCTTGAAATAGAAAATAAATTCTGGAACTGAAGCGGTTTAGAAATCTTTCACATTTTTCAAGCCTAGCAGAAATCTGAAGCTCTCCTCAACGAACAAACTAATTTTCTTCTGTCTCTTCTACTAATAATTTTACGCACCCCTCCCCCACAAACTACCCCTCAGCCACCTGAGACATTTCCAAGAAGACACAAAACCGACCTCCGAACCCTTGCCATAGCTCCAGGAACACTATAAAACCCTCTGTCAGATTCCCTCTCCGCACAGTCCCCCTACTATTAATCTCTGCTAAATATTTCTATAAATTCTACTTGACCGTTAGAATGGTCTGCTGCGTCTACTAACTTTACAATTGTGCACACTGCTTCTTCGTGCTTCTCGTCACGTTTTATCGCATCGATTGCGTCTTTGCATCACTGCATCTTACTCTTCACTTTCTTGCTCACAGACTCTTGTGATGTTTCGATTCGGTCTTCCAAGATTTGCATGTCCACGCTGACTTGTTGCTTAACCTCTTCTACTCTCGAATTCATAGAGGCTGCTACCAAAGTGACCAAATCTTGCACCGTTTTCCACTTCAGCCTGCTTCTTCAACTTCACTTCGACTTGCTCATCCAGCTTCTGACAATTTTGTTTGAAGTTTTCGCATGTTGCACCAATTTCTCATTAACTGTTCGTTCCAAATGACAGGTGAAGGGTGTAAATTCGGAGAGCAACTCTTCTTTAACTTGAGAAGTAGTGGTGGCTAACTGTCCTAACTGTCCTGTAAATATGTTGGTTAAAAGAATAAATAAATTGTTGGTTATGATAACGACTTTCGTTCATTTTGGGAACATAACACAGTTGACAATAGTTTTTCCTTCAAGTGAAATGTGTTCTCCATAGTGAGTTCTTTGTTTACGATCGTGTACATTTTTTTGAAAATTTAAGTAGTTATTGGGCAATATTGTGTGCAATTTTGGCATTTTAAAAATATTACAAAAATACGATTTTCTCAAAAACCGCTCCAAAATTTTTCTTTAAACTTTTGGTATGAATAGTACTAAATGTACTCTATGAGATGACATAAACAGCAGTTTGCTGTAAACTTTTGTTGTTTTTTTTTTCAAAATTAGAAATACGTTCTTTTTTTGACTTGCCTCTCACGTAGTTAAAATTTACATTGGTCTTCTTCAAATTACTGTATTTATGAGTACGTGTACTTTGAATAATAAGTACAGTTTCTTGAAAACTTAACCGTTTTCTGTAAAAACTAGCTCAAAATTTCGCATTTTCAGAAACGGTCAAGCGCCATTTTCTCAAAAATGGCTCCATTTTTCTTCAAACTTTTCGAACGGATAGTGCTAATTGTTTTCTTTAATATGACGTGAAGTTCATTTTGGTGTTTTGTTTTGCTTTTTCAACACACAAGTGTAATTTTTTTGAAAGGTCTCTCACATCTTTGATATGCACATTGCCTGCAATTTGTAAACACATTTGTGTTGTTTTTGGGAGTTCAAGTGCTTTAAATGACTTCAAATGTGTTTCAAAAACTCCAAAATTTTCTGAGAAAAAGAACTTCAAATTTTGCATATACAGTAGCGTTAAAACGCCATTTTCTTAAAAACGGCTCCAAATTTGTTCAAAAATGTTTAAGGACAAATAAAGGCATTAAAATTTTCAATTATTGTTAATCCATTATGCTGTAAATTTGTATTAATAAAATCAATTACTATGGGGAAATTCTATTTCGTTTTAATATATAATAAATTTCTGATATGAGTAATTGTGAGTAATAACAGGCAGAAGAGGAAAAATCTCCGTATTCATAGCATTTCCCCAAGTTTCTTATGTACTATTTATAAATTATTTATTATTTATAATAAATTCAGGAAAGTATAAAGGAAAAAAATGTTTTCACATAATTAACAAAGATGTGTATATAAGAAGCATGTATATTTAAATAAATATTATCTTACAATAAGTGCATGAAATTAAGTTTCATTGAATTGGTTCATTGGACGGATTTGAGGCGATGAGCGGTGTTGCTCAGAAGGCGAGGCCGGTGTTCTGGGAGATCCAGTCTATGAAGGAGGTGACGCGAGCGAAGCCGTTGGGGTTGCCGCTCTCGCAGCCGTCGATGTGGCCGTAGCTCACCACGCCGATCTGCTTGCCCGACCTCACGTCCAGCAGTGGACCTCCGCTGTCACCCTGTTCACAGCCAACAAAAGGTTATATTTAAATCCAATACATATTAGCAAAGAGTTCATTTCAAAGGCGTTAGAAAAAAGCCTCGATCTTTATCTCCAAATGATCTTTATCTCTTAACAGTTGTTAAACATGTAAGATTGCAGTAAACACATATTGTACAATTTTAAGGAAGAAATACTTGCTTCTATTCGTTTTATTTCCAGGACTGACGTTTATAATTTATTCTCGCTCATACTCTTGACAAAAATCCAACCAATCGACGACTTTTCGTTGTTGATTATCGATCAAAATAAACCATTATATAGGATCTAATACGCAATTATTTCAAACAGTTATGCTTGTGTCTAATACATAACTTGTTATTAGCTGTCGAGGAATCGAACTCAAAGGGATTTTGAGTGAAAAGTAAAATGAATCCCCAAAATTTAAACTCATTAGAATTAAAACACGAATCTTTCATAAAGTATTACTCAAAATAAATATTTAATTACAAAATTTTATATTTAGTGTTGATTTTGTTTTAAAACGTCCCTTGATCATTTTAGAAAAACAAACCGCATTCTAGGAAATTATTTATCTTTCTGTTTTAAAATAAATACTGATCAGCTTACTAGAAATATTTGTGTTTTTGTTGAAAGTAATCATTTGTTTATATGTAAAATGAATGAAGGGGATTACGTGCAAAGTGATCTGTCTGCAATATAAGCCGAGAGAAGTGGCTCATGGCAACAACTGATGTCACTATAGTGCCTCTGACAGGGAGGTCCTAGATTCGAGTCGTCACGGTGACAGGAGTTTCAACACCAACTTGTTAGCTGGATCGAATCGTCATTGTCCGGAAGAGAATTCTAGCGGCCTGCTACTCTAATCGGTAGTTTTCCGTACTTTCTCCGATCAAACCCGTCGAATGCCGGAGCAATTCTCTAATAGACGGGCCAACTGCCGCGCGCTATCTTTTCTTCCTCTTCCTTGTCATATTCTCACCCCTTACACACACTTTCACTAACATGACTACACTACCACACATGCTGGAAGACCGGTCGGGAGCTTACAGCTTGTCCCGTCTGGGGCGATGCGACGGTGGTGGGAGATCTCTGGTTGGGGAAAACCCGCTAATCGATGAAGGTCGAGGCCGGATCTCGCTACCCAGCGGGGGAATATTACCGGCTCCTCTCAAAAAACGTATCACTACAGTTACGTGACTAATTACCTCAGCAGTTATGCACCAGTAATCAATTAAGCATCGCAATCTAACAATAAATCATTCATATAACTCTGATATTCATTATACACCCTGTTGTCAGAGAATGAAGCTCCCTCGAGTGGGTGGATGATCAGACTCACCTGACACGTACTGCGGCCGCCGGCGCCCTGCGCGCAGATGGTGGACGAACGCACGTTGAGGAGGCCGTACGTCTGCCGGCACTCGGCGTTCGAGATGATGCTCAGGTCCACGTACTGAAGCTGCGAGTTCACGGAGTTGGAAGCTGCAATAACAGATACATTCAGTTCACACTGCAAAGGCGGAAACAATGAGAAAATGCTAAGAACTATTCCATTTGTATAAAAATACATGTCCTATTGGGCAATTGTAATGCCAAGACTTCAATTCATGCTAAAGACTAATGTCAATTCTTTCATTTTCCCAGGAGAAGATCAGTAATTGTAGCACTTGACAAAATTAGCTTTAATGTCTTATTACAGTACGTACATAATTAAATAACTTTAATGAATTTCAGTATCTATTTTTGTGAGGTTAGCACGAGATTAATAATTAATCACACTCTAACAAAGGGCTAAAAACGTAAGTTACAAGTTCACTATTTCCAAAACTTATAAGGCACGCCAATATCACATGAGCATATCACATACGAGTACAATTAGAATGAATTTCATGTTCATTGGACGTGACAATACTATTCTTCCAAAATTCGTGTTAAAAGGGAAAAAATAAGCTGAATATTTATGTTTATAATTAAATTGTACATATTATCTTGATGATACTTACCATCGGATGCCTTTCCCCATCCACTAACTCGCGCCACAACTCCCTCGTAAAGGTCACCGCCAGTGGCCAGGCTGATGGGCTGCACTAGACCTGGAAGCAAGAGAAGAAGTGGCTATAATTGGAATCGTGGAAGGGAGGATGGTAGTGGAAGCGAGGAATCTGGATACGCACTGCTGAGAGGCACGTCCTGGCCCAGGTCGAGAAGGGCGATATCGTTGGGCGCCAATGGAGGCAAGTAGCCCGAGTGCACCACCTTGGACCTTGTCGTCACCACAAGGCGCCCAGCTTCAGACGCAGTGCTGATGTCCTGCGCTCCCAGGTACACGGTGAACGAGCTCACTCTGCAAAGCAACAAAACAAATATTCAAATTCAGGTAAACGGAATGTGTTTGACATTTCTGAGAAATTATATGCTATTCAACAGAACATTCTCTGGCATGAGTCTAAAATTTGAGAGCTCACCTGACGGCGCAGTGAGCGGCGGTGAGCACCCAGCGCGGGGAGATGAGCGAGCCCCCGCAGAAGGAGCCGCCGTCCAGGTACAGCGCCGCCTGGTGGGGGAACTGGCCGCGCGACGCCTGCACGCCGTTGATGATGCGCGCGCCGGGGTACTTGGGCGCGCCCTCTGCGGCACACACGCGAGTTACAACGCGCACTACTCACCGGCAGCCACTCTTCAATGAGGAGATCCACTTACCGACGGGCTCCATCTTCAATGGGGGCACAGGGATGGCATTGCTTAGGTTGATGACTGAATTTTCCGCAAGCTGTCCAGGACGAGCCTAAATGTAAAACCATCACGTATTAAAATGATAATAGTGGTATCATTAGGAAACATCATCTGGGCATGGAGGGCTATCATCTGGATTGCAGAGAACACCCAATGAACTAGGTAAATGGGATACACGTGTATAACAAAGGCTTTTTATGATATACCACTTAAAAGCTTTTTCTTGTTTCCAAATAATTGTTAAAAATTAATGAACACACAAGTTGAACGATTGCTATTTTAAAAAGTACGAAAATTTATTACAATATTTGAATCCAATAACCTATCAGTAATAGTTGATGTGACAATGAAATTTAAAAAAACTGAATGCAATACTTTCGAAAGGTTTAGTAGGATCTTAAATAAACGTACCTGACCGGCTACTACGACCAACGCCAAAATCAGCAGAGACTTCATTGTAATTAAAGTGTTTCTTTACCAGTCGCAGAGATGCTCGACTGACGACGGATTTATTCAACGCTCTTTATATCATTCGCAAAGGGTAAATAACAGAAATATCAGTTACGATTGTAAACTTTGGAAATCCTCGTTTACTTTTCAGAATGAACTACCTGCTGGTGTGTTTCCTGTTCACGTGTGGGAATTACGCCACACAAGTGCAAGTTTCAAAATTCCCCTACTTGAATTTATTTTATCAATCCGATTTCAAGTGTTCTTGAGCAAAACGTTTTATGAATGAATTTTCAAGAGATAACAAACTGAGATTTAGATAATGGAACTTGGAATCAGTTGTAAGGTAGTTGAGTGGCTTTGTTTACTGGAAATCAAAATCTACATATGTAATGGATACGATCACATGATTTTATATTTTTAATGAAAATTATAATTGTCAGAATAATGTTTGAAAAACAATGACGACTATGTAAAATTATGTGACATCGAAATACCATTAAACATTATAACAATAGAAATACTTTAATTATGCGTTTAAAAACTAAATTAATTATATAGTTCTGGATACATCCAGTTTAGACAGTAAATACTCTATTTATAAAAATGTGCCCCCTACCTTAATCATTTTTATCAATTTATCATTTGATTAAAGTACTAATAGCATTATTATAAGCATTGTCAAACGTTATGTTTTTCTAAGAACTTATATTTGAAAATGAACAAAAGAATGGATTATTAGCCAATTTTGTGGGGTCCGACTTCTTTTCACTGAGAATGACGCATACGATTTCACTAATGCAGATGCAGCGGTTCGTTACAAGCGAGTAATGACTTCTAATGTTGAGTGAAATATGTTAGATAAAGAACGATATAGCTCAAAGAAGCTTCAAACTTTATTCACGAAAATATTAGAGTTGGAAATAATGAGCAAAACAACGTGTTGTGCACGAAGGAAATAAACATTTATTGAAACAAGGAATTCTTTTGAAGAAGGAAGATGAACTAGAGATGAAGTTTTTGTGCATTCTGTTATCACATTGAAATCAATTAAACACTAAAAATATAATTTTTTAATTTATTTCAAGAGGAAAATTGCCCTGAATGAAAAATAATAAGGTGAGCCTCTTTGCTTACCTGTGTGTGTGTGTGTGTATGGCGAAACTGGGGAGACTGTGCGGGGAGGAAACCTGACACGGTTTTTTTTATAGTTTTCTGGAGCCTCGGCGAGGGATCGGAGAAGGTCTGTTTTGTGTCTTCTTGGAAATGTCTCAGGAAGAGGCGGGGGTCAGTTTGTGGGGAAGGGGTACGTAAAATTATTAGCAGAGGGGACAGAGGGAAATTTTTCGTTGATTTCAGATTTCTGCTTGGCTTGAAAAATATGAAAGATTTCTAAAAGCGCTTCTGTTCCAGAATTTATTTTCTATTTCAAGAATTTTAATGTCCCAGTCTGGTTGGAAAGTATGGCCTGTGTTTGTAGGATGTGTAGAGAAGTGCGATCTATTTGTATTGTATTTCCATACATGTAAACGTTCTTTAAGTCTGGCATTGAAGTTTCTGCCTGCCAAGTTGACGGAGATGACTTCTTTTATTACTCCATTTAATTACGTCACCAACACCGCATCAGAATTCCCACACTTAACAAAACACACTTGACCTCCGGGTTTGTGCTTTTTTTTAAATAAAAATTTCATTAACAACCAGCAATTATAACGAATACTAACTTAATATTCATCACGGAAACATGCAAACGAAAATGAATGACACGAACGAATAAATCTTTTAACCGAATCTTTGAAACCAACAGTTCATTGGGAAATTCAAAGCAAAGGATTCGAAATAATAGTGCATGCGTTCATTTTAGGCGAAAATTAGAGACCTGGAGCACAAAAATGCTGCGGAACAAAACCCACATAAAATGGTGTTCCAAAAAGTAGCAGCAAACACTGCCAAAGAACAAATAAAATACTCGCATGTAACTCTATAACAAATTATAGCAATTAACGAAATGAGGGGTATAATTTCACGAGTGGTATATTCAAGAATTCGTGCGACGAGAAGAGTGAGTCTTCTTATTTCCCACCAATGTAATTATACCCCTTTATCCACAAGTTACGTTCAATATTTTTTCCTTTCCACGTAAGAATAATTTAAATTTTGGGAAATTCAATAACATCTTTACTATTCGAGGGCATACATTTGGTGAAGCCATAATGCTTCTGAAAAGGACCTATTTTCGGGGGCTTTGTATTGTATACGTATGATCACCATAATGTCTTAGGGGTAAAGAAATGTTTACAAATGGAAGATATTGAACACATTCCGGATGAAATATTACAAAAAGCTGACAATGCAATGAAAAAGATAATCGTATAAGAATAAATATTGAAAAGTAAAATCTAATAATACAAAACAAGATAACAGTCTCAGTTTTACCGCACAGTTTTATCGGCGTATTTCTTAGAACGGTTAAATACAATTAACGTTAATGTATTTTACATATGTAATATGCTAATACCAAATGTTTTACAAGTAAATCATTTTATTCAGTCACGTTAAATATGTTATGTTGTTCCATTAGTTATTAATAACTAGTGTCAAACAAACGTTTAATTTACGAACTTTGTTTCATTCATTTATTCTTCGTATTATTTGATGAAAGTATGTAATTTGTGGCCAATCATGGCCGACTAAAATGCACTGGTCTGTGTTATAAGTAGTAACTTAGTGAGATGATGTCGATCCTTCATCTGAATAGGTATATAATTGTGGAGTTTTAACAACACGATGTAGTATTAATTGCACGCATGCATTATACATAGTAATAATCAACGATTTTTCATGGAATTAATGAGCATATTAGGTAACTAAATGAAATATTTGATCAAATGTAGTCTTCACAAATACTGTAACATATTATAGCATTTGTATACGATGTTGCAGTGTTTGTGAATGAATGAATATGCGGTACAAGATTCTTTTATACAAACGAATATTAAAAAGTTTCTGTATTTTATGCATACGCATAAAATCGTGCTGTTATAGCATGAGAGGTTCAACTGCATTGTTTGAAAATCTAATATGTGGTTGCTTCCAGTGTAGATACGCTTGGAAATTACGATACATAACATCTACAAGGTTTATAATTTAATTAAGAAACTACTAGTAGTTCCTAAAAAGCTGAAGATAATATGAATGAATACATTGTTATGTGTCCGGAAATTCTAGATAGTTGAAAACGTATATTATCATTGTAGAAAATGTTTGCGACATTGTAGGAGTAGTTTAAACATTTTTTGTCCTGTGAAAACACTATTTATTTCTTCAGAACCGTTTTATGAGAAAGCTCGTATCTAAATATTAAAAACCTCTGTTGACCAATTTTCGACATGATTGTACAATCGTTATTTTCGTTGATTGCATGCTAATGAGTAATGAATTTATGTGAGTTCGCGTTTTAAGTAAATGATACAACGCTAGTACAATGCTACAACGCTACGCTAAACTACGCTTCTAGACCACTGAATGAAAACCTGATACTACCTGAAGAACACTGAACATTTCTCTTGGAAATCCATTCGGCTCTCTGAAGAGCACTTGAAGTTGGCTTTGATAAAGTCTATTTCCCAAACGTCGGAAGAGTTTTTAAAATTAATCACTAATATTGTATAATTCACTACACATAACATCAGGCAAGCCAATCCTCAAGTTTAATTCTTCCAACCGTGAATTTTTGGCTACGTTAAGTAAATAAATATGTAAAATAAAATTAACAAATAGCAGACGCCATTTGCGTAATTACAATCGATAGATAAATTTTACGTAATTACATTTGCGTACACCGCTAGATAAATATTAATTTTTTCCGCAGGTATGTTTATGCAACATAATGGTAGAGTACTAAAATTTTCGTATTACAATTAGGAATATTATTTAAATGTAACTTCAAATTATTTGAAGACAATAATGATAATAATATGATAACAAGGCAATAAAAACATTTATATTACATTTTAGGCGGTCCTATACAGATATTTTAAACTAATAAAAACACTACTTTTTAATTACATTGCACTCCACTTCACAACTCGTCATCGCACTTCAGTACGAGTACTACTGAAAATATAATTATATATTTAATAAAGCAATGTATTTAATAGTAATTATCAGAATACTAATAATAACAATAAGAATAATAACTATTTTAATAAGCCTAACTTACTAATTAATAAAGTTTACAAGTATCATTAGTTAATTTACTTTTCCAATTAATTAAGACAACATATTCCAATCTGTTATTGGTCTATTTCTCAAGGAAATTTTTCCAACATCTGTTCTCTGTGGCCTGAACTCAATTTGGTGCTTGGACCCCTTTACGTACGTGGGTCTCCCAAATCGGTTGTAAATATCTTTCCAAGCTGGATACCCTGCATACGCTACAAAGCACAGAGTCTTGCCTCAACCCTCCTGGTTCTAGAGTCTCTCATTCTTCTTTCATCCTATTGCTTCGGAAAATAAATTTACACGCTCTTCTCTGTATTCTATTCAAATATTTCTGTTTCGAATTTCTATAAGAGTCCCAACAAACCGTCCCGTATTCCATTAAGGGACAAAGTAAGCTAATTCTCTGGCTTTTGCAGTACTATTTTTTAGTACTCGCATTGTAAAATGCAAAGATCTTCATGCTTTCCCTACGACAAAGTTCACCTGATTTTCCCAAAGTTTACCTGATTTGTTATTAAAAATTATTCCCTGGTATTCACAAGAGAAATCTCTTAGAATATTTTCGTTGCCTAAACAGTATTGAGTTTCACTATACAGTATTTGCGGCCCCTACCAAACAGGATGGTTTTGCTTTTCGAACTATTTATTGTCATGCTATTTTGTTCACCCTGAACTGTAGTCTATCTAGATCATCCTGCAAAATATCATCTAATTTTGACTGAATAACTAGATATATTACACAGACATCTGTAAATAGCCTTTGCTTTGAAAATAAATTGTCTGGCAGTTCATTCACAAACGCTAGAAAGAGCAGAGGTCCAATAACGCTTCCTTGAGGGATTCCTGAGTTACCTTTGCTAGAGTTAAAAATTGTTGTCCAACTCGGACTTTCCTGTTTTCTATTCAAAGAAGCTGATCAATCCAAGCCAGAACTCTGGTGTCAATACCTGACTGAAGTAATTTATAAATCAGTTTGTCGTGTGGGACAAAATCAAATGCCTTTGCAAAATCTATTATTACGTCGTCCACCTTCCCATTATCATCAACTTCATCAGCTATATCCTGAAACAATGATAATATCTGACTCTCGCAAGAGAAACCATTCCTAAAATCATGCTTCCCTGAAATAGCCTTTCCTTTTGTTCCCATTCTCGCCTAATATAGTTAGGTATCTATTGTTCCATTAGCTTACATATAACTGACATAAGGCCTACCGGTCTGTAATTACCGGACTCAAACAGATAAAGAGCTTGTTTAGATACTATATTATTTTTCCTCTGACACTCGAAAATTACATAAATTTTAACTTATTATCTCACGTTAAAGAGGTTATTATTGATAACTTCCATTTCGATAAGTGGTTGTTCATTTCAATGTCAAGTCGGGCCCGATTCTGATTAATTTTGATTGACAAATAGCAATATAAAAAAATGTGAACAAGATTTTTCGAAAAATGTTCCAAGTTTTTATAATTTTTTTTCTGTTAAAAGAGAATGAAGTTGGTTTACTAATCTGCCATCAGTCCTATTTTCATTAAATCCGTTGTATTTTTAAAAGTTGAAAACTTTAATAATTATTTACACTTTTTACATAATTATTACTTAAATTAGAGATTTCTTTGTTAAAAGAAATATCTCTCAATATTAAGTCTTCAAATCATTTTATGAGTATTACTTGAAATTATTATGTGTTGAAAAATCTTGAGTTGAGATGAGGAGTATTACAAAACTATTGCAAATGTCGTAAAATTGAAAACTAGGGATGGTACAGAATGGCACAGACTTTCCAGAACTAGTAAACTTTTCTCATGTCTTTACCCTAGGATTGTCAGAAAAACTTTCCTTTAAGCGTTTCTGAAAATGCGAAAATTTAATGTCAATTTTACAGAAATTATTTTTTCAAAAAAATTAACTTAAAATCAATGAAAGCGTTTGTACTCAAAAATACAATAATGTATAAAAACCTATGGTAAATATTAACGTCGTCAGAGGCATTTAAAATAGCATTTGTTTAATTGTTTGAATCTAAAAAAATCATTAGAGTGGCGTTAATGTCATGTTATTCTGCGCGTTAATAATATCAGTTGCTAAATTTTACAAAAAATTGGAGCCGATTTTGAGAAAATTGTGATACAAATATATTTTATTATCACTCTCTTAAACAAACATGACACGTACAAAACAGAAAGTAAAACAACTCACATCGAAAGAAAATTCTCATTCATTACTACCATCTCTAGGTAACCATTTGTAATCGTACTCCTAATCTCTACCTTCAATATTGTAGTTATAAGAATATACCTATTTTTTAATGCTATCAAATTCAGAGAAATCATGAAATTTGCATCATTTTTATAAGGGTGCTTTGAGCTATATGGGACAAAAATCAGAAAATTTGAAGCCTTTTTCAGGAAAAAAATGATTGATTAATGGATATTTCTGGGCACGTCAACATACCATGGTTAGTAATGTGAATGTCTAACCCGGGAGGTGGTGGTGATCTTCCCTGATTGGATGGTGGTATACTCGTGCAGTGCTGACATAAGCACCTGCTTGAGAGGGATTTCTCCTTCCAGGTATCACTCTCTAGAGGGCAACGCTCCGGCCGAGACATGTCTCAAGCTTCCGGCTGGTGTCCCGGCATGTGTGGCAGTATAGACAATATGTGTGTGTGTGTGTGCGCGCGCGCGGGAGAAGACACGAAAGAGGAAGGAAAGATCGCGCACAGCCTATGACACGTTTGTTAGGGTACTGATCCGGCATTCGCCTAGTTTTGATCGGAGAAGCCAGGGAAAACTATCGATCAGAGCAGCCGGCCGCTAGAATTCTCTTCCAGATAGCGACTGAATTTGATCTCGTCAAAAATACGTCGCCGATAGGATTCATCGGCAATGCTGGTTGGCTGTGTGCTACATTTAAGACGGGGGGAAGCGGTTGAATACGTCTTTGAGTCTTCATGTAAATTACCACAAAAAATTAAATTATCTGATTTCACCACATTATCCTGATCAATCGGGGAATATCACTGTTAGTGAAAATCTTGCTTTCGGTTTCTCAGCTAACAGCTCACTGGTAGACGAACACAGGCCGTTCGCCTGTGGTCAAAACTAGCAACTAAACCGTCCACTAGATTTTTATCAAAATCGATATTCCCCGATCGATTTAAATGAACTTAAGGCTCTTTGAAACGGATGTTTTAATTTTTAGAGTACTTTACATGAAGATTCAATAACATTTTCTATTATTTTTTCAAAACTGTCTCCAAATGGTTTGATTAAACATTGTCCTCGGATAGCGTTAAGGACACTTAAATAAAGACATTTGAGGTTCAGAATGGTGGGGGTCTAATTTTTTCTCAAACCCTGGATTTTACGAAAATAGCAAAAGTTCAAAATTGGTTTCGCCATCCTGTTACTACAATACTGAAGATAGTTTGCTTAAATGAAACCTGTTTTAAAGAAAAATTTTGAAATAAAGTTATGTATAATTTTTCGAAAATCAGTAGTTTTCGCGTAATTTTACCTGAAATTTATCCAATTTTTTGAACAGATTTTTCCCAAATCAGTTACATTTTTTCTGTGAATTTTCTCTTCGTATGTATCAAAGAATGGTATAAAAATTGGTACTGCACCCATTTTTGGGGAATTCTTTATTTTCAGAAATTGCAAAAAAATGTTAACATTGCAATAGTAGGTAGAATATTGAAGATAGAGATTTTATCTTAAAATTATTTTTCATTTTCTCAAAAACCATGCTAAATATTTTCTTCAATTTTTTCCCACGATTGAAAGGAACGCTTAAAAATTGGCATAGGTTTCATCTTCGTTGAACTCTCTGAATTTTTGAAAATTATAAATTTATAAATAAAAGGAGAAAGAATGCGTTTTTAATACCACTAAATTCTTCGTATTTTTCTAAGAATAAAGCACAATACACCGAATTCTGTGGCAGTCAGCAATTACGATTTAAATATTGCAAAAAATTTAGAAAACCAAACACGTTGTACCTTATAACTTTGACGCTTCGTTTGGTTAGTGCATCAAGTGATAGATAAATTGTGGGTTACACATTGCAATATTGTAATATTACCCGTTAACAATAATATGATAAGGTATATGCTGTTGTAACACCGTTGTATTTTAGAATTTATGGCTTTCTAACTTTTTATTTTATCGTCATATCATTGTAGATATTTTTGGCTTGTTTGATGAAATATAATTAACAAAAACAAGAGAATTATATTAACATATTATTGTTGGAGTACATTTTAAATACTGTTTTGAAGTTTATCAATGAAAATTATTACATTAATGAAAATTAGATACGTAGATATATTAGATTCAATAATTGAACATTTTTTCATGAAATAAATTATTTTTTTAATCGTTTGTGTTTTACTTCATATTTAATGTGTAAACTGTAATTGTTTTTTAATAATAGACATTTTTGGAAATTCAAATTAACAGCTCATTCAATTTTTTGGATGAGGTGGATCTAAATGCGCATATTTGAAGATAGCAACACGAGTTCTCTTGCTGTGTTTAATATATTTGGTTCGGGTTTCTGATTCGCACAAGAAATCATATTTTGTGTTATTGTAATTGCATTTTAATGATTTGTTTGTGTTCTGAATAAAGTATTAACATAATAGTGTTTTTTTGTATTTCATAGCCCTGAAGATGGAATTACATATTCCAAAACGGAAGCACAATTGAATATTTTTTATGTCCAGCCTTCCAGATCAAATCTCATTATCCTAAACTTTCTGTGAATTAGCAACATAGTGAATTATTCTGTGACTAGAAGCCCACAGCAACAATAATGCTGCCATTAAGTTTATAGTAAATGGGGTCCTGAAGCAGCAATAATTGATTTTGTACAACACACACGTGGATACTGAAATTTCTTGGTTCCTCGTCGCATGTCGTTGACACAAAAAAATGTAGCATGTGTTCATTATGAAAAATCCTTGTAGCATATCGTCCCTATTTAAATGCATTGCAGCAGTTTGTCATTATTAAAATTCAGGGAAAACAGCAGGCATGAGAAATTACAGATGAGACTATTTCCATTTTCAGTCATAATTGAAACTGTTTCATTGCCTTTTTATTTTTCCAGTGTAACGACACACAGAATTTCACCTCTGAAACATTCAGAGACTGCTTAGTTTTCTGTCAATGTAAGCGTATATTATAAATAAGTAGAATAGACATTGCCCTCATGATCAGTCGTGATCCACTTCAGAAATTTTAACACCACTCTTCAGTGATAGAAACTGCTGAGTAAGGAGATTTGTTCAAGGCAGTTGACACACATCATGTAGATTCATTCATAGTTCTAAAATATCTGAGAGCTCTTGACACTGACAAAAAAGCGTACTTGTGGTTGATAGGTCGATCTACATGTGAAAGATAATATCGATTACTAAATTTCAACAACCCATATCTCAAAAATTGAAACTTCTCATGACTAGCTAATACAAAATATGAACAATTTATGACATTCAAAGTTTCTAAGTAATTGAAATGTGTCGTTATAATTCTGTAGAAGATGATCTTATCTTTTGGGACACATTATTATCTCAAAACCTCTCAATTTTCATATAGGTGTTGTTTAAAATTCAGCCGTCAATATTCTGTTTGACTTTATCAGTTTGTAATTTCCAAACAAAAATCAGATAAACCCATCACACAAGGTGATCGGGAGCAAACTACACGTGAAAACGCAAGTGGTTCCGAGTCACAGATTTTCCCAAAGTGCTTGATTTTGGAGCGAAGGATATTATATAAAAGAACTGCTTAGCTGAATCCTCGTTCAGTTGTAACGGATTTTTGTTGGAGAAGAATTTGCCTTTGTAGCCATGAAGTCTCTCGTCATTGTCGCCCTGGTGGTCGCAGCTGTTCAGGTAAATTCCATACTGAAGTGAATGTATGAGCAGTTTATTTTCGGCCCGGTGTTGTTTCCAAAGTCTCTACCAATGATTTGAGGACTGTCATCCATGCTTTGAATCATAAAAATCTCAGCTAACACCATTTACTCAGATCTTATAAGTTTTTATTCAAATTTTTCGTCAAGATGCAACAATTATCTTTGAAATAAGTTAATTCATAATACAAATTAAAGTTGTACATGATCCTTGGAAAATAATTTTAATGAATAATCAAAATATTAATAACCATAAAAAATTACACATAAAATTTAGATTTATCTACCATCCAAGATATTCACCTTCTCTACACAGCACTTTCTCAAGCAAGAAGAAACAATCGTTTCAACCGTGACCCAATGATATGGGTGTGCTGTTCCGCCGTACCGATTTTGCTTGTTCTGTACAGCACCAGATATGTTACAAATCACGTATCCAAAACACGGGCACTTTGTTTGAAAGCCAGGACAGCATCACTGGCATCCATGTGGCATGGCAAGCGAGCAGAGTCACTGAGAAACAGTTTGAAACAGCCATAGAGTGACAATTTTCAACAGTGTCCGGCCAAAAATAAATTGACTGCTTTGCAGCAGAGACTGCAAACAGTACACCGTGCCGTGAATTAGGTATAATGAAAGTGTAGAAAAGGTGTAGTTTTAAAACATGCAATATTTAAAAAATGCTTGATATTTTTCAATGACTTGTCACAAGGTGATGAAGATTTTGATATGTGTATGCATTTAAAATTCCCGCTAATATGTGACGCAAACTGGTGCGTGGAGCTTATTGGCAGAAGCCGAATAGGCTGCGTAACAACAGCCTGAGTTCTTTCTTCACGGTCCCAATCTTAATGGAATCTCTCAATTTTCACAAACCAAATTGAACGAGAAAAATAATAGGAACTTAAAGAATAGCAGAATTTATCTGTTTATCCCGAACACTACTTATGCTTATCGTACAGGCCGAATTAGTTGTCAAATATTCGCGTGATGCTTAGAAAACGTAACTATTGTTGTACAGTAAGGTATCTCAAACTGTTGGGCACCAATTGAATTAATTTCAACATTGAATGTAGGTGCCTCAGAATAAAATGATAAACATTTTAAGGGCCTGTAGGGGTTAGAGCTTGTCCCGGATGGGGCGGTGCCTCTCTGGAGGGAGATATATTGGGGAAAACTCCGCTAGCCGACGCGACGGTAGGTCGGCGTTGGATCTACCAATTCAGAGAGGGACGCCCACTGCCACCTCCCGAGCAGAAACATGTACTACGCTTACGGTACTAATGACCCTAGTAGTTGACGCGACCGAAATCACTAACAGTCAATCAATCATCTGTAGGGGATAAAATAATCTGTCAAAGAACATGTGGTGGGAAATTCGTCAGTGTCAATCGGTTCATACATCCAAGTTACACATGTGACAACACGCGATGGATTGCCTAGTAATCAGGGAAAATGTCTGATTGGGCGCATTAATAGTCAATTAGTCCCGTACGTGTAGTGAATGATTTATCACGTTCCTGTTGTTTCTAATTCTGATTGTTTGAATGCAAGTCCTTTAATAACATTGGCTGGATTGCTGAATAATGTAAGAGAAAAATTGGCTCCTCAGGGACGTTACACATGACCTTTTGACCCCCAAACACGTCGCCGGGATCGATACACAACTTTAAGTTCCAAGTAAAATATTTTCTGCTCAATACCCATTTTCATACAATAAAATACTGTAAGGACCATGTAAAAGAAAGATAATACTTATTTTAGCAATGACATTTAATTAAACAATATTTGTGTTGTATAATTTTCAAAATACAAAATGTGCCTCTTACATCTGTATTTCATTTTCTGGGACAATGACACCCCAATCATGATAATGTTTTTAGTTCAGTTTGCCTGATTTATTGAGCAAACGCTGAGATGGTAAAACTAGAGCCGGGGTTTTGGTTGGCTATTTTGTGAGCATTACAATCGAATCTTTAGTTCAATTTGCCTCGCAAATAAGTTTTCTATTACTCAACAGCGAAAATGTCTAGTTTTCAAATGTTCCCAACGTTTCTTGGTTGGTTATATTATTCATCGTTCAATGAGGTATAATAAAAGCGTAGAGAAGAGATACCAGAGATCAAGAAAATCTGCGCAGACTTTTTTTATCACCCAAATGACACATATGTTTTTCTATTTTTTGACTAAAATAAATAAAAGTCAAATCGATAGAAAAAATAAGGATGAAGAAAAGGAAAATGTGTAGCTGTTTTATGATTTAATGTCACTTAGTACAGTAATGAATTCAAAACATTAATATTATATTCTCAAGCATTATATGATACACTAAATTCGAATGACCATAATGTCTTTCTCTTCGGTCTCCAACAATGTCAACTTCTCAGATAGTTACAAAGTGGTCTGCTGGGAGTTCAAAGCTAGAAAAATTAAAAATAATTATCTACTGCTGCTCTCGTGTTTTATTCTTATCCCCATATACAGAGTAATATAAGCGTTCTAATAAACAAATATGCTTACTTTCCAGGCGCATATTCAGCCCAGTGATGTCATTCCTGTTCCCCACTTGAAAGTCACCCCCGTTGGTAAGATTGCTGCATTTAATAAGTTGCCTAGTTTCATGATATTCATTTCTTGGGCTTTTTTGAAATCACTTTGTTTTCGTAGAGGGCGCTCCCACCTATGCGGAGTCCCGCATCATCAACGGAATCCAGGCCTCCCGCGGCCAGTTCCCGTACCAGGCGGCGCTGTACCTGAACGGCAACGGCTTTTGCGGAGGCTCCCTCATCTCCCAGCGCTGGGTGCTCACCGCCGCCCATTGCGCATTTGGGTGAGTGCTTTAGTAATCTGTTATACCCAAGACATGACCGTCGGGACTTGGAACCTTAGGTTAGGGGAACACTACACCCAATAGCTTGCACAGGGTGATACCGAGAGAGGTAGCTCAGTGCATCAACTGATCTCGTTGCAGTGCCTCTGACCGGGAGGTCTTAGGTTTGAGTCCCTTCTGCGGCAGGATTGTCGACACTAGCTTGTCAGCTAGGTCAGCTTCAGTCGCTGTCTGGAGGAGGATTCTAGCGGCCGGCTGCTCTGATTGATAACCTTCCGTGGTTTATCCTATCAACACCAGGTGAACGCCGGAGCAGTACCCTAACACACGAGCCACGGATAGCGCACGATCTTTCCTTCCTCTTCCTTGTCCTATCCTCGCCCCTTACACTTTACACTAACATACTCTACACTACCACACATGTGGGGAGACCGATCGGAGGCTTAGAGCTTGTCCCGGCTGGGGTGTGTGTGTGCCTCGTGAGAGATACCTGGTTGGAGAAACCCTGCTATTGATAAGTCCGCGCCGGATCTCGCCATCCAGCGGGAGATCACTGCCACCTCCCGATGAAGAAGAATACACTACACTTACGGTACTAATGACCTCAGTAGTTGACGCGCCCGGGAATCACTAACAATCAATTAATCAATATATGGCAAGAAATACACAGGAGTATACAAATAACGAAAGTTTATTGAATCAAGTTGGTGTAACTTCCATAATTCAAATCGTACCGTAGCCCTACCAGTTAACAACCCATCATTTGAAATAGCAAGTTCGTCGCGTAGTAGTTTTCACCAAGAGATATTACTTGTTCCTAGCGCAGCTACCGTATTCCAGAAGAGGCAGTAGGCAGAGTACACTCGTACTCACGCTTGTCACCACTATGCTGCTCAGCTCGTTGAGTACCTTCCGATCACTAGTCGGTCCTATATAACCGAGGACTCAGGTACAGCCTTGCCTGGGGCTCTCGTTCTTTGCCTTCCTCGCTCTTAGCAAGATCCAAGAGTGCACGCTTCCCTGCTGCGCGCGCGCGCCGAATACGGACGCTCCTTATGAATCCACAAAACCAGTGGTGCTAAAAGTAGCACTAGTATTTTCTCACAAAGTTACGCAAAACCTACTCAAATTTTTGGAAAATTGTGCATGACCTTATTTCTAAATCTACCTTTGACGACATTAAGGGGCAAGGGACTTCAAGGGCAAACATTTCTAACTTTAATATTTCAGTTGTAGGAAGACTCCGAAAAAATTTTGAACTTTTGAAATTTTCTAAAAATTAGAATTTCAATGAACATGAGACCTGCACCATTCTCTTAAACGATCTTTACACTATCGAAGATCAAAATTTACACAAGCCTTGATAGATCAGAATCATATTACATTATTTCACGCTTGTATCACACTTGGTCTTAGAACGCACGTGGTTGCCAAATTAAGTAATCCAACCTCAAGCTGTTAAAATCCCTTTCAGAAAGCGCGAATCAAGCAATCGAAGTAACACTAATTTAGTTCTCTGAAGATACAAGCACCAAAAATCGCAGATGAATGTGACTTACGATTCATGATCGGCGTCAAGGAGATAAAGTTCTAATTGGAGATTGTATTGTGACAGTGTTGGGAAGGGTTATGTCAAATGTATCGGCACCCAAAACTTTAAGAACCTACCGGCGCATAGATAGCCCGTCCTCATTCATTTCTTCAATGAGCATCTTCTTACGTTTACATTCACTAATTGCCCTTTCTCTCACAGTCCTAAGTTTTCCTAGTTATTCCATAAAGTGAGATTTGTTGTTGTTGTTGTTATTGTTGTTGTGTAAGGTCGCATCAACTACTCGGTCATTATCGACCACTATTGTGAGTAACGTAATGACATCATGATGACACGATATGGTGATGAGAGGGGGTGAAAGGACGAACACATACAACCATGCCCGAGGCGGGACTCGAACCCGCGACCCCACGATCCAAGACCACTACGGTACTACTTGCCTTAGCGGTCTCGGCCACGGGGCCGGCTTTGACATTTATTATCTCTAAAATGTTCTGGGAAATAAACTCCTTCCTACGTCGAAAAGCGTGGTTTTCCTACGCTCATCCATTTTGCTCTCAAAACTGAATAATAATAGTGCAATGCAGTAAGTTTTACGTAGAAATAAAATGAATGGGAGGATCAAATGACTGTTTACATGGAATTTACAAACTTGTCTGCATAACTCATTCAATCCTGTTCTTGTTTACGAACAACATGAAAAGAAAATCTTGATCACCAGTTTCTTTTGATGGATAAATGGTAACAAATTCAAGACTACCGTTATATTTTAATACATCAAGGCTAAACTATGACACTACGTAGACACTGACCTTGGCATCATTCTGCTCTAGTTTACTTTGCAAGTGAAAATAATTAAACAGTTTTTCTTGGCTTTTACGATGAAACAAAAAAGTGAATTCACGCAGTGCTGTCATATCAACATAAGATGTTCCGAACAGAATCAACTACAAAGGTTCATTTAAACACATTTCCATAAAGAACCCCTGGACCGATCGGACATGAGTCAAGTGAAGACCTGTATCGATAATGTTTCGCCCTAATGTCTTGTGTTTTGTGGCTTGCAGCATCAGCTCCTTCACCGTGTACCTGGGGGCGCAAGACATTAGCTCCGCCAGCGAAGAGGGCCGCGTCATCGTCACCAGTAGATCGAAGATCGTGCACTCCGGCTACCTCGTCCTCCTGCCGCCCAACGACATCGCTCTCATTGATCTGGGTCAGGACGTGCCACTCAGCAGTAAGCATTCAACAGGCAACATACCTTCTGCATATAACGCTCCACGGGAAGATTAGAATTGTACTTGTACGATGACTTCGACATAGACAAATCGTAATTTGTCCTTGGTCTTTATCGTCTTATCATTATCGTTATGAGAGGGTCACACGAGGAACAATTTCAATGGTACTTGCTTCAAATAATAATTACGAGATGTAACAAATGTTCTCCACACAATTTCTGAGTAGCCTATTCGCTTTCTTGACTCAGAAATTGCAATGACAGCCGTTGTATGTGTAATATAAAGTCTCTCTGACGCTTATCAACGCCATTGTCGCTTCAGTCATCAAACTCCGCTCCTAGCAATAACAGTTTTTCGTACATTCCTTACAGATCTTGTGCAGCCCATCGCTCTGGCGACTGGCGCTGATCTCTTCGAAGGAGCCGTCGCCCGCGTCAGTGGATGGGGAAAGACCTCCGATGGTATGTATCCTTGCTTTCCTTGTGGAAGGTGGGCTTTTTTACAATATTTTTACATATTTACATTGGAACAAATGTATTCTCAAAGCTATGTCGTTTATTTTTCATGTTGGACCACTTTGAATGAATTCCACAATCACACATTTGAGTAGGTACTTGTAAATTGTCGAAAGGGAAGAAACGATTTCTAGATCACCTTAATTCCACAACAATCAGAGATTAAACTAAAGTTAGTAATTGATTATTTGTTAAATTGTGTTAGAATAATTCATTGTCACAGGTCAGAGAAGGAAATAGTGTGACTGAAATTTAATTCAATTCCTTAGCGAATAATTGAATGTTTAATAGAAACAAACATTCTATAATGTATATACATCCTTCATGACGTAGTTTGCATTGAATGCTTCACAAGTACCGTATTGACGGGTCAATTCCAAGGCTAATAATTTCAGTAGAACATAACTCTGCATAGAACTATCCTCAAACTAAGCGCGCCCAATTACAAAAATTTTTATCTTAAAATACATGTAGTAAGTTGATGAAGTTGTTGTTGCTTGTGTTATGCAGCCAGCACCTCTGTGAGCCCTACGCTGAACTACGTGGACCTAAGCATCATCTCGAACGCCGTGTGCCGGCAGACGTACGGCCTCCTCAACGTGCGTTCGTCCACCATCTGCGCGCAGGGCGCCGGCGGCCGCAGCTCCTGCAATGTAAGCCATCGCAAAGCCAGTGGTGCTACAACAGCACTTACTTTCTCGCTTATTTTAAAGGCGTACGCAGCAATAGACTCCTTCACAAATCTCCATAAATGTTTCCAATCATCAACATTTTTTCGCCGCGTCCAGATTCGAACTCAGATCTTTCGAGTCTACACAGCAAGCACGTAATCACTACACCACTAGTACGACAATTCTTGTGTTTTTCGACAATTAAAAATGTGATGGGTCATTGCGGTTCGCCGAAAAACTTTGCAACTTATGCAACTTCCGAAAATTCAGAATTTTATCGAAAATGAGGTCTGTGGCAATTTTTACGTTTTATTAACTGTATTCGACGGTAAAGTTAAATCTAAACAATTTAGCAATTTTGGGAAAATTTTGAAAACGTCGAGACTTTGTGTAAAGAATACCAAAAATGCAAAATACCCATTTCAAATTAGAATTGGTTCGGATCGATCGAGGAATATCAATTTTGAAGAAAATCGTCTGAACGGTTAAAGAGCTCCTGTTGTCAGTAGAGGTCAGACAGACGTTTTGCCATCAAGCAATTTTTCAATATCAAGGACCCACAAAACTGATTTCTTACCACACATGGTGTTACAAGAAAAATGTTTCTACAAGTAGGAACAATATTTATTCCCTTTACCGTTACCAGAGTCCGACATTACGAGATATTTTTTTCGAAAAATCACAGATTTCGCCGCAGAATACAATGCTTCCTCTTTACTATGAAAACACACTAAAACGAGAAAGTCCAATCTAGCGGTGGCTACCATTGCCTGTGGTCAAATACAACCACTGCCAAAAATAATTCTAACGAACAACCGCTCCAATCAGTATATTTCCGTGGGTTCTCCAATCAGTGTCAGGTGAAAGCCGGAGCATTTCTCTCACGAACGGGCCATGGATTGGGAGCGCTCTTTTTTCTCCTGGTTGGCCTCTTCTCCTCCTCTCTCTTACACGCACACGTACGTGCACAACACTACCAACCGTCGGGATACCAGTCGGAGATTAGCGCTTGTGCCGGCTGGGCGGCGCCCCACCGGCGGATACCTGGAGGGGGAAACCCCCGGAGGCCGATGTAGTAGGTCAGGCGTCGGATCTCACGTTTACGCGAGGCAGGGACACTGCCACCTCCTAGGTTCCAAGAAGCATCATAATTAATCAGTGCCGGAGGTATACAGTTTTGGGCCTCAGACAATGCTGAAACGCAGCCCCTTCCCCCCCCCGAAAAAAATTAAAAGTGGAAGTTGTATCAAGAAACTATAAGGGTTATTTTATTTCAACAAACAACCAAAATTACCTGTAAGCTAGAACATAGTTTTCGAAAATGTATTTTAAATAATAGTTTTAAGTAATAGTTATTTATGTCACGAGTCCTTAAAGACTAATAGAGGACAAGTCACATACAATGTTTTTTGTTATTTCTAGTTTATCCCTTATTCAAAATAAACATTTATCACTTTCATGAGTTAAGAAAAAATTGTCATTACTCTCGGTTTTCTGCAGCAAGGGTTGGTTGTACTGGATACTTTGTTTGTGATTAAACAGTTGAATGCTTTTTCTACTAATGCAAGCCGATTGAGAAAAAATGTTCTAGAATTTCGAAGTATCAGCATATATTTTCGTGCCAATGGTATTCTGGAGGAAGCAGAATGCAAGATATAGTTTTATGCCTTCTGAATCTGTAACGACTTATGAAAAGCGTATGTTTTATTTTGTGATTGACGAACGAAAAGGAATGTTCGAGGCATTAACGAAGATATATGCTAGCATAGATCAAAAACATTCAAACCAACTAGTCATACTGCTAGTCTGCTGAAAAATGTATGAAAATACATGAGAAGACTGAGTATCCACCTAAGTTATTCATTCCCTATGATTTAAAATAATAGTAAAAACTGAAGGCTAATTATTTAAAATTATTTGAATATATTATTATAAAGATATTGAATCTTTGAAGAAAAAATCTAAGCTAATTACAAACCTAAATAATCGAAAGAGCAAGTAACTAAGTTCTCACTAGAGGTTGACGATCAAGCTTGATCGTCAGATCAAGCTCCGGTACTGCTTTTGAAGGTCATTCTTGTTTTTGGAGTATTTGCTGCTTGCCGGGGATAATAACTTGCAGACTTGACCGTGAAAAGGGGTACATATTCCTCTGAAAATTGTTTACATTTATTACCAAAAATTGTATTTTGTGTCAAATTCATATTTAACCCAAGATTTACGAGCTCTGATAAAATCTAAACCCGAAAGTCCGCTAAAATATTTTTAATGGACTCCGAGCAATTTAATGGCCGTTGCTATGGACGCGCTCTTAAAGCGTTGTTTAGATGGTTGGTTGCCAAGGGGCTAAGTGCATGTTTACTAAAGTAAATAACAAAAAAGTATTTAGTGATCAAATAATACAATTTCTACGGTGATCTTAAAATGCTGTAAAATTTTGTGTTTAGTTAGTACAGAAAATCACTAGTTAAACACATTAAATAATAATATGAATTTCAGTAGAACCTATTTTAATGTTAGCGTCATTTGATTTGTTTCACAGAATCCTACCAGATAAGTAATGACTGTAATTAAATATTTAAGGTAAAAAATTAATAGAAACTTTTATGAATTATCAGACTACAGTACCGCGACTTATAAAACAGCGTTAACAATTTTCGCGAGTTCTTATTTCTTTTTCAATTTTACTAATTTTTTCCCATCAGAGATTCAGACCCCTTTGCTTGCGGGAACCCGAGCGATTGCTCGGTCTGCCCACGCCTAGCGCTGGCACTGCACGTAATAGCCTCTGTGAGTGACGCGCCAGGCTAGTAACTCCCGGATTGAACTTAACCGCCAACGCGGGCACGGCGAGCGCTCTGACATCACTCTCCCGATCCTAGTCGGCGCGCGGTGCACTAATTTCTCGGGCCACGAGGCGGTGTAATCACTGGGGAGGTTTTGCACGGCGAAGCGTTAGAGCAATAGACAGCACTTTCGATCTTCTGTGCACGCGCACTTCGAGTTTCCAATCATTTTTGTGCAGCAGCGTCTGCGAAGATCTAGATTGGAGTCGATTGCTGTACTCTATGCCTTGAAAAATCTACTTATCATTGTAAATTTGATTTCCTTCGAAGATACTGTTGAACTTCGTGCTGTTTAATTACATATACTACGTTAAATTACATTATCGAAATTTTCCCCAACTATCATTCTATGTTCATTCCTCTACAAATTATATTCTCTCCACTCCTTCCTCCCGGGTCAATCTACTTTAAGTGACCTAGAGTTTAGTAAACTGGTCGCTTGACCATCTCGAAAAAAAATCATATCTTGTACATAAATTTTCTTATTATTTGGCTGTCCAAAACATCTTTAACTTTTTTTCTTTTACTTGCTTTACAAATGGCGGCCATTATTGAATCACTGAATTTTAGAATAACATGTTGAACACAATGATTTCCTGGAATAAGATTGTACAACATTTTTTTATTCTTTTAATAATGAGTCAAAAGTGTTTCTCTGAATCCTTTTGATACAGGCTTTTTTTATTTTTGTGAGGATCTGAAAAAGACTGGCTAAAGAAATGATTTTTTTAAATTTTATCTCATGGTGCTACCATGTTTCTTTCTCTCCACCAAAGAATTGGTCTCCTTACTGCAACTGACAACCGAATGAGGGAGTGATTAGGTTAGAGAGTGGCGCGCACACGGGGACGTAGGATACTTTCAGGTTTAACAGAATAGGAACAATTCTAATAAAAAACACAGTGTTTCATTAAGAATACGAGACTTGATATTTCTTTTCCTTTAAGTGACGTAATTGGTGATAGACCGGATTAGAAAAGCGAAAAGTGGAAACACGCATCCTTCTTCGACATTCGTTCAACCAAACTTAGAAAATTGCACAACCTCCCCCGTCTTCTTCTTCTTTTTCTTGTTTGGCGCTACAACCTGAAGATGTTCTTAGCCTTCTCAAGTATCCTCCTCTCCTCCTTCCGGTACCTTGCTCGCCTTTTCCAATTCTTTACTCCAGAATTTGTAGGTCCTGAAGCACATCATCCTTCCTATCTAACTCGTGGCCTTTCTTTCTAACAAGTTCTCAGCAGCAGTGGCTCCCACCACACATAAACTTCCTTAGCTCGCACCGGCCCACTAACAGGAGCTCGCGGGGGACCCGCTTCCCTTTAGATCTCACCTGGGCCACACTGGACGACAGATGACTAAAATCCTAGAGTAATTCTCACCTAATTCACACAGATCTAGTACGTCATTAAACGACAGTTCTATGATCTAAATATTTGAAAATACTCCTGAAATCTGTGTCGTTCAGAACATGAACAACCGATATATGATAGACACTATAGATATGTTTAGACGCTATATGTTTAGAGACTATATAGATGTATGTTTAGACGCTAAAGTTTTATTTTAGACTAGAAACTATTTTACAATACGCATTTACGCCCACAGAGCTCGGATGTATTTGCCGATATTTTCATAAATGTGTTTAATACAATAATATTGCTTAAATATACTACATCTAAAAAACTAATAAGCAATGACACTATTTTGATGAAAATGCTTTTGTTTTTATTTACGAGTTTATCACTTCATAAAATTACACCCTAATAAATGCAGTATTTTATGAATTTTTTCATGGATAATGATAATGGGAGATTGATATTAAAGTAATCATGAATAACAATTGGTGAATGTCACAAACACTAATGATCAATAATGCAACGTTTGCCCTACAGTAGATTGTACTTCTCCCCCATACGTGACACACAGTTTTTAACGTTAAATAAATAAATCCTGGTATAATAGTTCGTGTAAGAAACAAAGCATTTTGCAAAATAATTCCAATTAATAGAAATCCTAAAAATTTCTTTCGCCTTAATTGTAAGTGAAAAGAGTTGATCAACACTCGTCTTGGCGCGAGCGCATCTGGCGGGCTTACATCGCCTGAAATGTATTTGGGCGGGAAAACAATCTAGATTCCGTGCAAATGCCGTTTTCAATTTTCCGATGTGTCACCCACGGTAATTGGCGGTGGTGAGCGGGGGCTTGAATTCACTTTACGCTATCGTGCTTCGAAATCGCTGCTGCCCTGACACAATGTGTGAAAATGGTAATTATGTGAAAATTCTCAAAATATGTTAACTAAACGTTAATAGGGCAATCTAAATATACCAATGGTTTCTACATCAATTAATAAATACTATCGTTATAACATTTGTAGCTATAGGGCAGTCCGGGACTAAGTGGTCAGCTCAGTACGATTTTCATGACGAAAATGACTTTAAAAAGAATACGTTATATCAATCGTTAACTTCACTACCTTTGGCAATAATTCATATAATCACATGTTATTTAAACTAGTACGAAAAATAGGTAAACTGTGTAGGAAAAATCTGAAAAAAATTAGACTAACAAAATGTCTGATGCCCATTGGTAATTTCATGGATTTTTAATTCATAAAATAATTAAATAAATAATAATAATAAATAATAAACATCTAAAACAATGAATTGTGGAAAATGTGTATAACATATTTAAATTTCGTTACTTTGACGAGTTTCTCTCCTCGTTCGACATTTGCTGAGTTTCTAAGTAAATGTAAAATATGGCTTTTAATTCAGTACATTACAAAATTGTTCGTAATGAGCTGACCGAACACATCAATTTTTTGTGGTTTAAGAATCTTCATTCTTTGTCAAATTGTCTCGTTCGCTTTTCTTTGCATGGTGTTGTAGGTTATCTCTTCTTATGCATGGATTTATAGAATTAATAAGTATATTTCCTGGTGCGTAATCCATAAAGAATAATAGTAGGAAATGGTGTAGTGTTTACGACATTGTTGAAATAAATATGTGGCGTTGTTGTGTCATAAGTATTTATGGCTACATAAAACTTTTTTTCGTCGTATTGCGGCCATCTTCAGTGCTATTCTGACCCTCATTTGTAAAGAATAGGTCGGCATCAGATCTCTCCATGCAACAGAAGAAGATCACCGCCACCTCCCGCGATAAAAAAAGCATCAACTATACCTACTAATGACCTCAGAAGTTGACGCGCCCGGAAACACTAGTCAATCAATGAAACCGTCAATCAATCGTAATCGGCATTTCATTGTCAACCTGATCTACTAACATGAATTTGTTTACAGGGCGACAGTGGTGGCCCCCTCATCGACCTGGCGTCCGGGAAGCAGATCGGCATCGTGAGCTACGGCTCCGTCGACGGCTGCGAGAGTGGTGCCCCCAACGGCTTCGCTCGCGTCACCTCCTTCATCGACTGGATCTCCCAGAACACCGGCCTCAGCTTTTGAAGAAAGCATACGCCTCGAAAAATTACATCCATTAACTTTGGTATCGGTTTTACCAAAATTAATACCAGATACATTTGTAAAAGTTTCTAGAAAGAACTATTTTTTGTTGAAATTTAAAGTCTCACTTGAAATCGTATAAATAAATATGTCACCTCTACTTTGTTGCTTTTTCATTGCTTTTATTTAGTTGTTTATCGTTCTTCTAGTGATGTTGCGACATCTACTTTTGTACGTTGATCTACTCATCAAGTGCCGTACAGTTTTTCTTAAAAAGTTTCACTATTTTATTTTATTTTTATTGAAGAATTGAACTAGTACAACATTACGGTTTTTATAGGTTTGACTATTTTGTTATGTATTAAGATAGGTTTGTTGGTGTTTTTAAATTTTCCAATATTCCTGTGAATTTCTGATTGATTCACATATTCTTCACAGAATTTTTCTTTTGATTTTTCGTCGTTATTTTTAAAAGTAATGGAAAATAAAACTAAGAAACCACGTGGTTTGATATATTAGAATCATATGAAGGAGTTAAAAGGTGCACATTCGGCAAAAACATAAAATAGTAATGTGTGGACAATTAAAAGGTGATTTTATTGGTAGAAATACAAGAATGAAATAGTTTGTCTGCATAGTGAGAAAAGTGTTCGAAAAGATGAATTTGGGATAAATAGAGAGAAAGATTTAGGAGTTTATAAGATGAAGTTTCTGCATAATGTGGATTCCTCATACCAATGTGTTCACACTCTTGTTAATTTACACACTAATACTTATTAATTTATTGACAAGACTTGTATTTTATAAGCAAGGAAACAGTTACAGGGTAAATAAAAATTGAATGGGAAAGTTGACAATGAAATACCAAGAGTATCTACAAAAGTGGAGGGTGAGTTGACTAGAAATGTTGAGAGGAAATTAAAAGCAAGGAACAAAAAAGATATTTATTTTACAAAGGAAGAAGTTTTTCGGTAGATTCATCAGTTAAATAATTGATTTGTGTAGAATTTTATTAGGGTAGAAGATGAGGGGAAAGCGGAGAGAGAACTAGGCCCCAAAAAAGGAAGTAAAGCCAATAAATAGTTAGGCATGTGTTTAAAAGTTATCGGGTTGATAGACTTGTAATGAGAGGACTTGTAATGAGGAGATGTACTGATTTGTGTACAGTGAGTCTTTAAAAGCATCAAAAGCAAGTAAAAGGAAGAGCCAAGAAATTCAATTGGTGCAGTTAGACAGTACAAGACATAACGGAGCCAGGGAGGTAAGCGCAAGTCTTGGCATAGTAAGACTTATGTAAAGCGCACAATTGGGGATAACGAGCGTTACAGTGAGGTTAGAATTGACAAACGCCGCTACGAAAAAAAAAATTAAAATCAACCGCGAGAGAGCATCACAGAGCATACCCTACAAGTGCTATCTATGAGCAAGGAGAGGCATCCAAAGATGGGAAAATGAGTACCTCCAGGGAACACGATTGAACACGATTCTTCCGATTGAATAAGAAATGTCCTTATTAATTCTGCAAATATATATTTTCTAAACACCCAAAACAGCAATTACTGCCTTAAGAACTGCTTTGAGATTTTCAATACTTTCTTTTGCTTCTCTTCATAAATTGATATATGTACTTTGGCGACGACGTCGCACGTCTGACTGTGAAGGACGTCCTTATGTAAGTTGCTCTGCACAAGATGCATTGCAATGATCACAACAAAATAATAATACAGAACTTCATACAAATAGCTGTACTTTGTTAGGGAAATACAACTGAAAAAAGTTTGCAACTGACATCTTGCGGAGATGAATGGTCAGGGTCAATGTTTACTCAATTAGAGTAGGGCTGTCAACACTTCGTGAGAAGGGACGCACTCCCCCAAAAGCGATAAGTTTAAGGAATGGACTCTTCCGGCAGCTCTGGGCCCTGACCTTGAGCGGCCACGCTAAAATAATTTCACTGTCCAATTAGGAGTTGTACTGTTACTATGAGAATAAAATGATTGTATGTCTGTTTTAATGGCCCATTCTTATTCAAATCAATCACAGACATATATTAATCTTTATATTTGTAGGTTTATTTGCACTACACACGCCATCACCGACAAATGAAGAGACCAAGATCTATCACACTAATGCTACGATCATTATGTATTGCACTTCGGCTTTGGGTCAATGACTCCCCTTCGTATCACGATCAGATTTTTCGTCCAGATTCCCTGATTCTTTGAGAGAATGCTGAGATAAGCCCCCTTTTTTAGGTAATAAATGTAACTTCCTATCTGTGGATGTTTTCTAGGGTTCAATGAGAAATACAGTTGTAGCGTCGACTGGAACAACGTTGTAAGCGACAGATATTTCAATTTGCTGTTTTCTATGGAACAATGTTGAATCTGTTCTCCCATTGACATTTTATTAGAATGGTTAAGTTTATTTTTGCGTGAAAAATCTGGCTTCAAATATTGGCTAACGTGGAACAACGTAAGTGCAGGCAAGATGGCGTGACAAGAGCGTATAAGCATTTCACCGTCACACTGTAAAATACTGTAATAGGGACAAGAAAAGAAGGACTGACGAAAAGTGGAAAAGTAATGTACTAAAAGTGGAAGTAAACTGTGTAGAGATTTCGATGAGGAGTACTTATGCATGTATGTAGGAATGTAAGAAAACCAAACGAGGTGGGTGAAACAATATTGTATCCACCACAGCTTATGCATACTGAGTTATAATTCTGTTTTGCTGAAGATAATAGCATCAATGTAATTAAACTGATGTATAACTTTCAGAATGTATCCGGTATGTGCAGAGTAGGATTCAATGCCGAAAAATATTGTGGCCTAAAACGGGCAGCTCTTTGAGAAGTTCCGTGCACTAAGTTATGATGAATATTAATCATTTCTAGCACATCAGTGTGTGATGATTTCAGAGTTGAAATTAACTTCGTAATGTGTGTCTCTTAGGCATTGTAGTATTACATATAATAATAATAATAATAATAATAATAATGATAATAATAACAATATTATTATTAACCAAGATCACATAAAGGGCACGGGTCTCCTGCCATTTTGCAAGGGAATACTGAAAGAAGCGAAAGGGTGATGATGAGGGGTGGAGATGGTAGGACACAAAGTAAGCAAGGAATGCTTATTTTCAAATCTGGATATCACAATCATGTACTCAGAAAGAAGAATCAGAGCCGCTAGCGCTGCGCCACACGAGCGCGTGGCTTCGCCAGACGGTCCACAATATGACAGCGACGGGTATCCTGGAGCCAACCATTAGGCTCAGTTGGCCAATTCCTTTGCTCTGGACGCAGTACCAAAACACAACGGTAAATTTAGGATAATTTATAATGTCTCCATGGACCCTTCTTGCCATACACCCCCAGTGTTAGTGCCGTCGCCGACGGCTGTTCATGCATCTTTAAGCAGACAATTTATATGCAGTGAAACTTGACCTTACATACGGCTTTTATCACCTGCTAGTGAAACAATCTTTTCGCCCGTACCTGGGCGTGTTGGTTAAAAGGCGCGCATGGGGGTTCTACGCGCTCACATGAGCCCGGTTTTTATGCAGACCGCCATGCGCGCCGCTCTGTCCCCCGTATGCTCCTCACAAGCTTTTATATACTATGATGATATTTTGCTGGTTAACAAGGATCCGACAGCGTTGTGCACCGATGCCACCGCCATGCGCCGAGAGGCCTTCAACATTAATGAAGAGAAAAGTGTTTTAAATTCCGTGACCAGGATTAAATACCTGGGCGTGTGGTTGGACCTAATACCTGGGCCTGTGGTTGGAGAATATCACCGCAGACAGCGATTATATTCCCTCTGTCGCTTCCATTCTTACTTCTTGGTTGCGACACCCACGCATCCGCTTGGCGCTTGCGGGAATGTTGGGGTGGATGTCACTCGCAACCACATCTTCATTTCCGCTCGCGAGAGCCGTGATGCGCTATCCAGCGGTCATCACACTTGTCCTGCGCTTGTTACAACCTAGAACAGTGCGCCAAACATGTCAGCTACCTCACGCCCTCGTCTACAGCGATGCATCTCAACAGTTATGTGCAGTGTTTAAACCAGACTCCGGCTACAATGTAGTGGAATCCCATGTGAGGGGTCACATATTTATGATCACGAATTCGAAGCAGCATTGTTTGCGCTGCTTCATTTTGCTTCATATTTTGTACATTTATATGAAGACAATATTGTAGTTTTTCAATGTCTCGTGCGCCGGGTCTGCTATGTCGCAGACCCGCGTTTGTTACTTCTGGCTCATACTGTATTTGTGCACTGTATTTTGTAAGTTATTGGATTCCGTCCAAGGAAAATAAAGCCGACCGAGTCCCTGGCGGTTGGGGAGCGGCATAGTTATTCGGAGTCGAGCCGAGGACCAGTAAGCGTCCAACAATGCGGCATTTAACTGTGAGTCAAACATCATTAGCCTTAAATTAACGAATATGCTCACTTTTTAGGATTTTTAATTTTTTAAAGTTTGCTCGTTTGAACACTTAAGAGTTATGAAATTGAATTCGAGATGCAACGTCACTGGATAGTGCTGATATCTACCAGCAGCAGCTCACACTACTTCAAATTATTCTCGTCGTGAGTACGTGCCTTGGAGATAAACAGTATCAACATTTGTTCGTAGATAGCGATACTAATGGTAAAAAGCGTGAAAAGATTTTTTGCAACATGAAGCTGCGTTGCGACATTATCAGCTAAGAACAGTAAATAACTTACTAGTGTTAAAATATAACTTCAATTATCAAATATCATTAATTCTTATTCACAGAAAATGAATACAAATTGTATTACTTTTTACTATACAATTGGGTTTCGCTACATTTTCTTCAAGCTCCAAAAGAGCTTTACTTTTTTTAGTTGAAAGCTTCCGGTGCCGGAGTTCATTTAGAATAAAATGATGATCGCGCGAATGAGACAGCCGCGCGAATGAGAGTTTACACGTTGCCCTTCCAATGAAGGTCGCTATACACTCAATTTATGCGTTCCTTTAAAGAAAAAAGAATGAAATATAGATTGAGAAATTATTCATACATGTAAAACCAGATGATGGGAATATTAGAAAAAATTTTAGAAACACAAGAAGATGAATTAAAGACAGATAAGACCAAAGTGATAAGTTAAAAAGGGTCAGAAGGAAGAGTAAATGTGAAAAAATAGTGTGGAAAGGGAGTATGTTATAAATGATAAGCTATTGTAAGTATACAGGTTTCTGGCTTATCAAGGAAGGGAGCTACGAATTGTTCATAGCAGAAATAAGTAACAAGGGGATAGTGGCTACGAAGAGAGGGTGGCGATGAATTAAGAGAAGATGCAGGTTTTTTTCGAAAAAGGGTATGAGAATATACGACAGAATTGTTGGTTGTATTTTCAAGTGAAGAGTGGAAATCCTGGGATAGAAGGAAAGGAGGAAACTAGAAGCAATACATGAAACATTTTAAGCTGGATTCTAGGAAGAGACTATTAAACATCTGGCTCCATGGCAACATGGGAGACAAAGAGGCAAAAAAATCAGAAAAGATGAGGGCAAAAACGCATGTAAGCTTGAAGAAAGGCTTAGGAGAAGAAGGGCAAAAAACATCTTAGCCAAAAATTGAATAGCAAAAATCTGGTGATAACAATTTTTCAAACAGATGGTTCGTTTTCCAGAAATTCACATCAAAGTTGACCGTAGTTTGAAAGGAGTCATTTTCGTGGAAATGCGTCTCAGGGTTGATTTCTCGTTCAAAAGTGATGAAACTGACATTATTTACCTCTGTATAAAATTTTAAAAAACGATTTCGCTTCCAGAATGGAAATGGATTGCATAGTTTTTCAGAAAATGGCATTTCCAGCCCATTCTTTTGTGCGAGCAAATAACGCGATCATTCAACAATCCATAACATGCTGAATTTGGCGATTTTGGACGGGAACACAAATCTTCTGAAAATAATTGTTGTAGTCTGAAAACGAATGGCGAATACACTATCACTAGTGTATCATTAACCAATTTTCCAACAGATAGTTCTCATTCCAGAAATTCGCGTCAGATTTGACCGTAGTTTGAAACATATTATTTTCGTGGAAATGCGTCTCAGTACAGATTTCTCGTTCAAACGCGGAAACAAATGACATTTTCTAACTCTATATGATATTTTAAAATAGCATTTTTCGTCCCGAATTGAAATGGATTGCATAGTTTTGCAGCAAAGGGCTCTTTCTGCATATTCCTTTGTGCGATCCAAAAACGCGATAATTCAACGATTTATGTACTACTGTTAAATTCGACGATTTTGAAGAAAAACTCGAACCTTCTAAAAATCAGCGTCCTAGCCTTAAATTGAATGGCGAATACACTAGTGATTACCATTTTTCTATAAGACGATTCGCATTTCTGCAATTCGCGTCAGAGTTGACCGTAGTTTAAACGGCGTCATATTCGTGGAAATGGGTCTCAGGACTGATTTCCTGTTCAAAAGCGGCAACAAATGGCATTTTCTAACTCTATATGAAATTTTGAAAGAGGATTTTGCATCCTGAATAGAAATGGTTTGCATAGCTTTTGCAGAAACGGGCCTTTTCTGCTCATTCTTTTGTGCGAGCCAAAAACGCGATATTTCAACGATCCACTACTTGTTGAATTTGGCGATTTAAGACGGGAAGTGGAATCTCTACGGCGGCGACGGCGGCCGCGACGGCGACGGCGACGGCGATGGCGGCGGCGACGGCGACGGCGACGGCGACGGCGGCGGCGGCCGGTAATGACGATGACGACGGCGACGGAGACGACGAGGGCGGAGACGACAGCGGCGGAGGCGACGACAGCGGCAGCGACTTCGAGGGACGCGCCCTTTCAAGAACACTTTCAGGTGAAGAGGGGGTTCCTTAGGTTGTTGCAGGTGAACTGTCGTAGTATAATCAATAAAGAAATAGAGTTTTGGAATCTAGTTGATGCCTGCGATCCCGACATAGTGATAGGGACTGAGTCGTGGCTAACTGAGGAAATCGGGTCCTCTGAAATTTTTCATTCCCATTACAAGATCCTTAGGAGGGATAGAAATAGTAGAGGGGGCGGAGTCTTTATTTGCGTCAAAGAGGACATTAATATTAGATTAGAGTGGGTCAGTAGAGAGTTTGAAATGATGGGAATAGAAATTATTACGTCAGGAACTGTTTTAGAAATTATTGCATGCTATAGGCCTCCGAGCGATGGATATGACATTTTAGATAACACCATTCAGAGAACGGGAAACGAAAATGGACATGCTATTGTTATTGGAGGCGACTTAAATATTCCGAGCGTAAACTGGGAGGGAACCGTTAGCGAAGGGAAAGTCCAAAATTTAGTGAACGGACTGGTCTGGGAAGGGGGTTTTATCCAGGTAGTTCGGACCGGGACGCGACAGGATGCGATTTTGGATGTCTACCTAATTAGGCCGAAAGAACTTTTCATATCTTGTGAAGTTGTTGAGGGTATTAGTGACCACAAAGCGGTTCTTCTTGACTTAGACGGAAATATTTCAAGGAAAGGCATTACAATAGGGACGAAAGTACGGCAATACAAGAAAGCAAATGTAAGCGGGCTTCAAGGCTTCTTTAGGGAACAATATGACCGCTTTCTAAGAACAGAGGGCGGTATGGAAGAAATATGGGGCGTGTTTAAAGATATTATATACGAAGCTTTGCAAAAGTTTGTTCCGTGCTAAATTCTGAAAAATAATCCGGATCCAGAATACTACAATGCAAAAATTAGGAGAATGAAGAGGATAACGAGAAAGGCATTTAAAAACAGAAAGCGCAGTAGCGAGCATATGAATATTTTTCTAAATCATTCAAAAGAATTGGAGCGCGAAAAGAAAATTAGCTCAGGAGGCATATTTAAAGAATATTCTAGATGGGAAGGGAAATAACTGGACAGGCTTTTATAAATATGTTCGTAGAAGGAGAGGAAATAAAGAGGATATCCCAGTTATTCGCGAAAATGGAAACACGCTAATTACTGACAAACGGATGCATTTAATAAGTATTTTAGTTCGGTTTTCAAAAATAGTACGGACCATCCATTTATTCAAGGGCCTTCGGTTGCGAATCAGTTTAATATTGAAGTAAACGTTCTATGGAATAAAGTAAAGTCAATGAAAAATGGTAAGTCAAGGGGTCCAGACGACATTTCTACGGATTTAATTAAACTAGCAGGAAAGGCAATATTACCGTACCTAATTAGAATTTTTCACGTGTCTTTGAATAATTCAAAAGTACCGGAAGATTGGAAATTATCCTTTGTCGTACCAATTTTTAAAAGTGGTGACAAAACTAAATTATGCAATTATAGGCCGGTAAGTCTTACGTCAGTGGTGTGCAAGCTTATGGAGCATCTAGTTGGGAGTTACATTAAGAAAGAATGGGAAATTAAAAAATGGCTCTACGATGGGCAACACGGGTTCAGGAGTGGTTATTCATGCGAAAGTCAGGTAGTCACGCTATTTCAGGATCTAGCAGATGAAATTGACGCGGGCGGGAGAGTAGATGCAGTAGTTATAGATTTTGCTAAAGCATTTTATGTCGTTCCACACGATCGGCTTGTACAGAAATTAATGAATTCAGGCATAGATCCCAGGGTGGTGGCGTGGATTAGCGAGTTTCTGCGAGATAGAAAACAGAAAGTCCGAATTGGACAAGAGTTATCTTCCTGGGCAGAGCGTTACGTCAGGAATACCGCAGGGGAGTGTCATTGGACCCCTTCTATTTCTAGCTTTCGTCAATGATCTGCCGGCGCAATTAACCTCAAATGTTCGGCTATTTGCAGACGATTGCATAGTATATCGTAGTATTAACTCGAAAGAGATGAAGAAATACTGCAAAAGGACCTTGATGCGTTACATTTCTGGGCGGAAAATAACGGAATGTCCATAAATAGCTCTAAAAGTAAATCCATCACTTTTGGCAGGGGTCATAATTACAGTGAAACACATTACCGTTTAAATAATGACATTATTCCGAGAGTTTCCTCGTGCAAGTACCTAGAAATTCATTTCGATAGTAAATTAAGTTGGAAAAAAACACGTAGATTTTGTTGTAGGGAAAGCCTGGAGATCTCTTCACTTTGTAATGCGCATCCTAAAAAAGAGTACGGCAAACGCGAGGGAAATTGATTATTTATCTCTTGTTCGTCCAATAATGGAATATGGAACAATTTGTTGGGATCCGCACAAGATTATGCAGTGTAAACACTTGGAAAGGATTCAGCATAGGGCAGCTAAATTTACTTTCAGGGACAAGAAAACGGCAGGGTGGGATTCACTCAAAAACAGGCGATCAGTAGCAAGACTCTGCGCCTTGTATAAAGCTTATAATGGTCATCCAGCTTGGAAAGAAATTAATCGGCGGCTATGTATTCCTACATACATCAGTAGAGTGGATCACAGGCACAAAATAAGTTTAAGACAGCAGAGAACGGATGTCGGGAAATTTTCTTTTACAAATCGAACGATTACGGAATGGAATAGATTGCCTGCAAAAACCTTTGAACCCTTTCCTCAAAGTGTTCAACAGTTTAGGAAATTAATTTAGGGTATTCTTAAGTAAATGAGGGAGAATAGTGGGTTATATAGCGATGCATAAGTGTTCTATTGTGAAGTGAGGTGTAGTGCAGTGTATAGCAGAGAAATAAAGAAGGAAATGTTTTCAGGTCTTAGTGAAGTGAAGTGCAGTGTGATACTAATGCAGTGTGTGTGTGTGTGTGTTTTCTCTCTTAATTTAATTTAATGTTTTATGAATCAGTCAGTTTTTATATCATTATCATTATTTTACCATTATTATTACTACAATTAGTATATAATTTGCTTATTCTTATTTATTATTATTGTTATTATTGTTATTATTATTATTAGTAGTAGTAGTAGTTTTTAGAGTTCTATATTACGGAAAGTCCTGTGTATATTTATGTTTTTGTAATTAGCTGCCACCGGGTTATGCCCAATTGCAGTTTAAATAAATCTAATCTAATCTAATCTATATCTGACACCGTTAATATTCACATTTCCAGCAATTTGTAAACACTGTTGAATTTGTTAGTGCAAATGATTTAAATGACTTTAAATGAAGAATTTTGAAATTGCAAAATATTTCTAAGAATTAGAGCTTCAATTATTGCATTTACAGTGTTGCTCAAACGCCATTTTCTTAAAAACGGTTCCAAATTTTTCAATGAAATTTTCCATTTAGGACTAGGTCGTATTGTTCATTAATATTCTTAAAGTAGTAAATCCGTTCTTGTATTAAGAATTCGAAAAATTAAAAAGTATCAAAACGTAGTTTCGGTGGCGATAGATGTCTGTTGGCAAGAGTATGTGTGATGTCCGAATAGCTAGCCGAAACGAAAGGAAATAGAAAATTAATTCGGGAAATTCAGTGCCATTTTGTAGCACCACTAGCTTACTTCCCTGTATAGTACGTATATTCATTCCTATATAGTATTTGAGTAAACTCCTCGTGAGCGTGTGTGTGGGAAAACGGTTCCGTCTCTCACAGTTACACTACTTCCCGTGCACCAATCGAGACATATGAGGTGTCATTAAACGTTTCTTTGTCTCCTAATAGAGAACTGTTAATTTGTTTTCCGATGCGACCATAAGATTCCAAGAAGTGGTCAAAAACTGTTTTTTCTTGTTTTGGCTTTGCGATCTTTGTATAACGGGAATAAAACCAACACCATTTAAATGGATTTATGTAGGATGCGTTGATTAAACCCTATTATTCCGTAGTTATTTTCAGTTCACGACACCATTATTTTCTTCCATGAGCATGACAACACTAAATTTTGACAATCGAGCAAAAATTAAATGTATATCTCGCGGAAGAATGAGTTGTAAATTCTGAAGTATTTCATTTCTTGTGAAGTGTGAAGTATTTCATGCGTATTTTGTATAAAAAATGTCAGCTATTTTATTTTAAAATGTTAATTGTCCATTTGTTACTTTATTTTTCTACTACAAAATTTTTTATTATATTTCAAACATTGCGCCGTTGAGAATTCGATTCTTCACAAGGATGCACGAATCAGTCTGAAATGCCGCCACGATGTAAGATAAGATATATACGATGTAAGATATGTATGATGTCAACCTAGCCGCCTTTTGGACACAATTTTTGAAGCCAGTTTGAGGCTAGTTTCTCACTTATCCGTACGGTGCGCATCTATCGAGTTGGGCAGTCATGATGGCGTCTCGCGATTTAGTGGTTTCCACCAGAGAGTATGGTTTCCGCAGTGCAGCATTTTAGTCATAATCGGAGAAACCGTAATGAAAATGTATTAAAGTCTTTAAGACTTTATGTATTAAAGTCTTAATAATATTTGTCGGAGGTGTTATTTTTTTTAATGTAGCACAGAATGAGGATTTGTATTTTAAAGCACGAGATGATGTTATTCTAAAGACAAAATAATAATAAACAGATTACTTTTACGAAAAAAATTTCAACAGTGATTTACTATTAATCAAGTGAGAGTCATGTCGCTTTGCTCAGAATCCCAGCGTGTCAAATCAATCAATCAATCAATAGGTTTGTACTTTGTTGCACTGTACATTGTACTTTTTTTGTACATTTCTCAATATTGATTGTGCATGATTTTACAAATTATTTACATTATTTTACAATTAACTCATTAACAGTATATGATAAATTCTTGAAATGTTACTTACAGCATTTTGCATAACAATAATCTCTTCACTTTTGAAATGTTTTTCGCAAACATAATCGTCTTCTCTCACTTTTCTTTTCTTCTGGGGAACAATTTTAACCCCATTTCTTTCGTAGATCTTCTCGCTTCGGAACATGAAATAAAGTCGTTTCCTGCGAATGACATTTTTCACTGTTACTATCACAGTGTTTTATAAAACATCTTCTACCCATTTTTTTTAACTATTCACTCCAGACGACTCTAGAAATTCCGTTTGCGCTCGCGAATTTCGGTGAATTACGTATCATTGTTGTGACCTTACTGGAGCTGTATGAAAAGGAGTTATAATTGTCTAAGTGATGTTGATATTTGCATGAAAATATTTAGTTTTCGCACTAAATGCTGTAACATTTTTAGTGAGTAGAGTATTCGTTGCATGCTTTTAGAATACTCTTCTCTAACCATGACCGTACGGAATGCATTTTTATATTGTCCAGAGTATCAGGCTTCTTTTTTCAATACAGGTTTACAAAACTTTTGTATTCTATTGTTTGTGCAGTTGAAGAATTCACATAGTTCTGAAAACACTACTATGGAAACAGTGAGTTGTTCGCTTCTTGGTTGAATTGGACGTTTTCAAATAATAGTTTGATGTTAGTAGCGCATAAAGTGCAATATTTCAGTACTACGTAGCTGTTTCCAATAACGCGGGAAAGTATCTGCTGTTGAAGCACCACTAGTTACTCTCAATTACTGTCTCAGAAAGGTCGCATGTCCTGAGCAAGAAGTACAAGCAGGCAGTCTGATTTATCTTGATATGTGTTCAATGTTCAAAGATAAACATAAGATGTTAAGTTATATTCAAGAGGCCTCTCGGACACTGGGGGCGGTTAAAAGCCTTGCAACAGCCAATGATAATTTACTAATCGCTTATTTGAGTGGGTGTGTCACTGTATCTAAATAAATATGAAATCAAACCCGCTGCAAATAAACTCATTATAATAATTAATTGAATATTCTATCAAGTGCAATGCACAATGAGAGAAAAACACGGTTGTTCATGCTATCTAACGACCTTCAGTAAACTTATCAATAAGTACAGTTGTTTAAAAGAATGCTTAACTCAGCAACTCTTCCAGTCACCTCTTGCACGTGGATCCGAATCTCCCTCAGCCATGAAGTCACTCGCGATCCTTGCCCTTGTGTTTGCGGCATCTCAGGTAAATAATAGGAAAATACGGGGAAATAACTATTCACTAAACAATTTTTATAGACCATGAGCGATCTATCCAGGGTCTTAATAGTTACAATTTGTTACATTTACTCGGTGGTTTTATGTACGTAAACAGTTTGAATGCATTTTATATCATAATGCATATTTAGTTTCAATAGTGTTAATAGTAAATATCTTGAAATGGTATGTAAGGGAAGGGAGCAAACAAAGTTATAGCTAGACCTCGAATTTTAGGACATATGCCTATTTAGTTACTTTAGGATTTTGAGGAAAATCATTGCAGATGTTCACGAATCATGAAAAAATAGATTTACGGAAATCATCTAATAGTACCTAAAATGTCTTAAAAGGGCGATAGATGCTTATTTATATATATTGGTATCTAAAATTGCCTAAAAAACAAGAAATTTTGAAGAAATATATTTTAATTAGGCTATTAATTTTTTAAATTGTTTGACGGAAACGCAAATACTTTCACGAATTTTCAAAAATCCCAAATATTATCTGATCGAATATGCAATGGACAACCTACCGAAATCTCACACCGAACACAAAGAGTTTTGCAAGTCAACATAAAAAGAATATTTTACGCACGTCTCAGATCAGCATACGTTTCTTAGGCATTTGCACACATTCCTGGTGCAGCTGCGCTGTTGACAGGTTGAGACTAATCGCCACGGCGCGTAATTTTCGTAATTCAGGCGAAGAAAGGCACAGGTCAGGCAAACTACAGCCAGAAAGGTAAATCTTACAAAGTAGAAGAAGTGAGCATGAGAAATGTGACTAAGTTTATGTTTGCTTCTATAAATCGGTTTCAGTGGAAACGTCATTTTCAGCTTTCAAAAAAATTTTAACAGATAAAAGGCCCAGCTTTACTGTAGAAAATTTGGAGAAAGTATTTATTATATACTGTAATGCTAATTATAAAAGTACGAAAAAATAATATCCTTGTAGTCTCTCTCATAAATACGAAAATACGTGATTTCGTCCACAATAAAAAGTTATTAATTTAATCCTTTTGTGAGCAGTTTTAGATGACAGAAAAATAGCTTTTTATGTCTAATAATTTTTATCTGGTTTCTTCATTTTGTAACCTGTTTTAATGTGCCTAATTTCGTAATTGTGTTACCTATTTTAGGTGTCTAAATCATAATTTATGTGCCTTAAATTCCGAGGTCTAGTATATAGCATTGTTTTCATATAATAATAATTCAAATCAGAAAGGAAAAGAACCTAAAAATATTTTTAAAGGAACGTGAGTCAGCAATAGAATTTACACGGTTCAAAGAAGACCAAATATCAAACGTTTCTCTGCTGCGCGCTTCTAGTTGTGAATTTAGTCACGCGAAACATTTCATTTCAAACACAACTACTTATAAAAATAATGAACATATTTTTACGTTCTACTAAAGGTATTGCACGATCACAAATCCTCAAACTTTAATCTCTAAGCATGTCTATAAGAAATAAATTAGCACTATTGATTTTCTGAAGGGAAAAAAATCTAAAAGGCTGTTCAATGTCCTGTCGACAAGTCTAACGATGCAAAAACGACTACAAACGTAGTGCAACTACAAACGTCGTGTACATCGCGCCAGGAAAGTCTCCCCGTCCCGCCCCGTGCCCTGCCACCTCCGCAGCTTCCGCCCTCAGCCTCGCCCATAGAGCATAAATATTCTCTCTCTCCTCTATGGCTTCACCGCCGTGCGCAGCGCTAGCGTTGCATGTGTGCCGTCACCTCACCCTTCCCGCTGCTTCTACCCTCCCAGGATGGACCCAGCGCTGTCTGATAGTCGTGATACCAATACAATTTGTGTTGATAGCACTTTCATTAGTGTGTTGCTACTGCGGAGACATTTTCCTGGCCCACTGTATATGCGTATTCAATATTTTGTAAATTGCTGTCATCGCGCCGAACTTAATTGCAGTTTATTAAACCTTGTATTCAACACATCTCTTAAATCCACAAAGATAAAGTACATTGATATTTGCAGGCACGCCCCGAGCCAGCAGAGCCCGTCGTGAGCCACAGCGATGCCTTTCCCATCCGCATGGTGATTGATGAAATCGGTAAGAACAAAATAAGTTAATTACTTACAATTCACCTTTACAGCAAGGACAAATACAAAATATTATAGAGGCGAGAAATAGTTATACAGAAATAATTGAAAGTCTAAAACATGTGAACAATCATATAAACCCTGCAAAATCAATTTATAAAACAAACAATTATTATATTATATAATGTGTTAAGTATAAAACTGGGTGATGGTCAAGTACTACTGCAAACTATAAAGTGTTCAACAGATGTTTCTGTAATCATTCCTATTAAAAATCAAGTCGACGTCAAGAAATATTGCAAACAATAAGGGATCAAATGAGAATTCTGAAATTTAATTTGATTTCTTTATTCTTTGCAATATTTTTTTACCACCGCTCAAGACTTAAGGACAGGAAAAGAAATTCAAAATCCAAGAACAATTGAAATAATGTAGTCTTCATGAGAAAATCGATGAATATGGGAATTCCATTAGACAAACATTTTAGAAGGGTGCAACAAAAACGACTGTCCAAGAGAAGTTCACTGCACAATTCAATAGATCGAAGAAATCGTATTCACCAGAAATAATATTCACAATCGCTTCGTGCCAAAGAAAAGAGTAGAGTTTTGTAAGACAGTGAGTTAATAGACTGGGACACAATTCAATTACTATGCAAAACCATGAAACCGAAAAAAATGTTTTCATATAGAACATCATATTCCATATAGAACTTTGTTTAAGTATATAGTTGGAATCGTAACCAAAAGAAACTGCTTATATTTTTAAAAAATCATTATAATTTCATGTATTCTATTACACTGGATTCACGCTACAGAGTGACATGAGTGACACTGGGCTTTCATCTTTTCATTAAAAAGTCTATGTAAATTTTGCTGTCCGTCGAGACTCACAAATAAAATGATGCTTGTCTTAAAATCCGATTTAAGGGAAGTGCGCTTCGCCAGTAGGTGGGTCACAATCCAGCTGATCCAGTAAGAGGTTTGCCTTAATAGGGTCGGTGCAGTAAATCAGATACAACACAATAAATTTTGATAAAACATGATAAAACCGTATCAGACAACTTTGAAAAGTAAACAGAACAGTAGCAACAGAACAAAGTAGTTATGTATGAAAATGAAAAGCAAACAGTTTGTTATAAAAAACAGAAAGCGAAGCCAAGAACGAAATATATTTGCAAGTTTTTCAAACGATATGACACTTTCCACAAAACATTTTGCAGAGATCTTTGCTACTGCCGGACGAAAAGGTAAATTAAAGTGTTTCTTACAAGAACCAAACTAGTCCTAATTCGAGATTTTTCAGGAGGCACAAAAAACATACCGTAGACGTGCATAGTAATGAATGTATGATCTTTACATCTTTCATTGTGTTTGGCATTTGCCGAATGCAAATGCCTCAGTAGAGAGCACCAGTTTTAGAAAATAACTTGGTGAAAAATCTCAAAATGTAGAATGTTGAACTTGTTTGGTTCTTACTAGAAATCCCTCAATTATTTTTGTGCAGTGAAATGAGCCACTTGTACACTTAAAAACATAAGACACGAATGTGATTGGTATTTGAATCTCCCTCGCTGAAACGTTTTTTTTTTTCTGTTGTTTGTTGCAGAGGGCGCCCCCAGTACCCGTCCCACGCGTCATCAACGGCGTGCAGGCCACTCGCGGCCAGTTCCCGTACCAGGCCGCCGTGTACGCAGGCAGCGGCTTCTGCGGCGGCTCCCTCATCTCCCCGCGCTGGGTGCTCACCGCCGCACACTGCGCTTGGGGGTGAGCTGTCTCTGCATGTTGCTCTTATCGACCGAACACTTGCAGAGTAATCGCACTTCCCCAGTTCCGATCGTTATCATCACCCTAATGAGATGTTGGCCTCTTCCCCGTGGGTGAATGTCGGCTTATGAGGGATGGGAGGAAAATTACCGTTGGCATTCTCCCACGACATCCCTGTTCGGAAGAGGGGAATGGATAGGAAGTGAATATTAAGTGCAGTCAACGCCTTTCAAACAAAATACTCTCATTTCATTCATACAAAACATCGATAGTAAAGAGTAGAAATACCTTACTGGAAAAAAATTACATTACTTACTCCCCTAACCAATTCTTTGTCAGTTGAGCACGGGCTTCCGCGGGATTCGATCTAAGGTTCTCTCCTTTCTCTTTCTTTTGTACGTAAACAATATGCCCTCGTTCTTTAGAAACGAATGAACAGTTTTTTTTCTGGTAACATGAATAATATTCACCAAAAAGAAACAAGGAGTGCCCAGCTTTTAGACTGCAGAAAAATTGTACGAATAATAAGCAAATACCATCCACGTAATTCCTCAAATCTCTCTTCATTGAGCTTGTAATCTTACCGTTGCCTTGCCTATTTATTTACTATGAAGTCTGTAGTTGGTCAAAATTACAGACGCGTTTACATAACGGTGGGAATATTTTAATTCAATATTGATATTTATAGTTACGTCGTAGAAAACACATGTATCTGCTGTGATTATTGTATTGGATCTTTTTATATGCCTGATACGCTTAAAAAGAAACATACGTTGGATGTCAATTTTATCTGATAACCCGAAGTCAATCAAAACATTTTTAACATGGAACAGAGAACAAGTACATAAGTTGTGGGTTAGGCGCGTTGTATACCGTAGGCCCAAATAATGACGGCTCAAGAGATCTCAGGAGGGTTGGTCCTGGGTTGGGGTATGATACACACACACACACACACACACACACACAAATGCTACTACAATCGCATTGCCAGAGTGAAGTTGCAAATTTATTGACAGAAAAAGAAAAGAAAATCTAATAACATACATGGGTTTACATAGCCTTTTGCAATTTTGAATCAACACATTATTGGCTAATTATGGCCAACAGACATCGTAATTTAAAAGTCCATAGCGGCTTAGGCAAATGCATTAGCACATTGGTACAGATCATGGAGCATTGCGATTGCGCGTTGCAGAGAGTCTCTCAATCTGACTGTTCACGGTAATTAATGATGGACAGGGGTGGCATTGTCCTGGGGGCAGCAGGTGGGAGGGTGAGAGGGCATTAAAGGCGTGAGCCCAAAATTGAATTCGTCTTGGCTCGAAGGTGACACGGGAGCGGGTTTGGGTTCCTAAGGGTTTTCTTAGGCGACACGACGCGCAACTAATTTGGGGCAGGCGGTGGCTGGTGGGGGCGTAAAGCGCAGCTGCGCGTTGCAATGTTTTCACAATTAGTAATGCAATGCAGTATCAACCGCTCATTACAAGAAATTCACATATAATACATGTACATTAATTTACAAGCATTCGCAAACGGGATAAAAGGATTAAAATCGATATACAACTTTAAGTAGAAAGAAAGTGATTTCTTGTTGCACAACTGTTTCTAAACTATTAGAGACTATGCTGACCATCAAAAATCAAAATATTTGTTTTACCGCTTATAATTAATTAGTTAAAATTTGTGCTGTATAAATTTGAAAACACAAAGTGTGCCTGTAGAAAATGTACTTCAGCTTCTGGGTCACTGACTCCCAATTTCCGTCAGATGTTTCAAACAGTTTCCCCGACCAAATGAGCAAATGCTGGCCCCTTGCTTTGTCCCTGGACATAAATGTAGCTTAACTCCGCGTAGGGTATGTTGAACTATCCTTTTGCTAGTTGTGATTGGAGTAGAGATGCGGCTGTGGATTGCTATTTTGTTAACAATACTACAAAATCAAATCTGTAATATCCGATGGAAATGCAAAAGTTTTTTAAGCGAAACTTTGAAGTTTTCAAATGTTGCTAACGTCACTTTGTTGGTAAATTTATTTATCATTCGAATATTCTCGTAAAACGGTGGGATAGTGATTCTGGAGCTCACGAAAACGTGGGCAGATTATATTTCTTGGAAGTATACACACATTCTGTCTGTCTCCTATTCTAGTATCACACACAGATTCTACTATTTATTGACGAAAATAAATTAAGTCGAATAAATTCCCTTGGTATATAGTTGGTTAAGGAAACGTACCAGTTTGTGTCATATTTTACGGACGATGGCGCTACCCTCACATTTGTCACTGTTGGAGAGTGAGTTACCCCCGCCAATAGTCTGCATTTGATTTAAGGCGAAAACCAACGCGCCTGATCCCTAATCTCCCTCTGCTAACGAATCGACTTCCCCAGCCCACGAGATTAGGGAACAAAAGAGGAACATGACAGAGACGAACCAGGGAATTCCTTACATTGATTATATGTATTTGATAATGATTTGATATTGATACTTTCTTATGTTTGTTGGAAGTTTGTTTAGTAAAGAAACAGAATATCTTCTAGAAAATAATTTTTGCCACAACTGAAAACCTCGAATACCGAATAAAAGATCGAAAAATTTGTGGAGATGAAATATGTTGCGTGAATACACCAAGAAATTTCGAAAGGATAATATTCATGCTTCTTAAATTACTTCATTGTAAGTCAGTTTCTTTATTAAATTGCGTGAATTCGTTTTCTGTTTCTCTTTTCTAGCAAACTGTTTGGAAGCAAAATATTTTGGCATAAAATGCGTTGGAAATTATGCATGGCGCAGATCCAAGGCCGTTTATTTTAAATGCGGAGGCTGAAGATCAGAACCTCGCCGCCAGCTTAAACATGAACAGCAAAACGTCGACTGAAAGTCACTCATCCCCTCGTTCCCCATCAAGCTTTCAAAGGAAGTTAGTGGGAAAGGACGAGAAACAGCGATGTCCGTTACAGTTATGATATTTTAGGTGTAGTCTGCAACGACATAGAACAAAAGAAATCTATAGAATGGCGATGTGCCCGCCATATTTGAAGTTTTTTAAAAGAAGAATCGCCATGTTTTCTGTGGACGCATCGTAATGTTTGCGTAAAGATGAATTCGATCAAATTGCATTTAGAAGAGACAATATTCAAGAGACATTAATTCAAACAATATTAAGTTTTAGTTGACTAGATCGTAGTACAATTTTTTTGTATTTTTTTATTAGTGACACTTCATTTTTAAAAATTATTATGAGTTGTTTAGTTTTGATTCTTAATATCCATTATTAAAACTTTAATTTAAATTGACACCGACACGAAAATGTTGCAATAACAATACTTTGAGGCCGATTTGCTGTCTCGATATAAAGATATATGAATTGAATCTGTCTCGATATGAATTCGATATGAAAATAAACAAATATTTGAATGAATTTGTCATAACTGTTTTGATACATCTTAATGTAATATATTACACGTTAACCAGTTCATACAGTATGTAAATAATAAATCTGGAAAGTTTAAATTCACTAACAGAAAATTCTATTATTAATTATTTAAATATTAATGTAATTATGCACTAGGTACGCAAAATTGAAGTAAATTATCTCCCTTCAGCTTCCAAAACTTTTGTCACTTCTATTCGTGCAAATTACGTGCCCAACAAGAGGAGAGCACTTTGATGTCACGCACCTATAAACACTACGTCAAAAAACGTCCAAAGCGTGTACTTTTAAGTCGGAATCCGTAGCAACTCTCACTTTGTTTTTCTATAAGAAAACATCATGGTGGCCAGTAGCGCAAATTTCTTGAAGGAGGAGCGCTGTATTTGCACACACTTCCTCCTTATGTAACTCAAGCTCGTAGGTGGGCAGCTTCTTTTGTCGATAACCGTCCCTCAAAAAGAAATGTGGAGACGATTCATCTTAGTCTTATGAATAGCAGATTGTGGATATTGAAATGATTTGGAAGACATTTAATAATTTTGGAACTAATAATTCCAAATGTTAATGACAGTCACAACCGTCATCTAGAATTAATAAATTTAGAAAAGGCAAACTATTTTAATATTTGAAATACAAACGTTTTACCAGGTTAACATTCTTACAGCTTTTTAAACTATAACAGTACGAATAATAAGCAATATAGAGCATAAAACGGCCCAATAGCCTAGAACAAACCCAAGACATCTTCAAGAGAATGCGTGAGGCCCCTTTCGGAGCGCTGTACAGCCGATGCGGCAGGCGTCGTTCCTGTCAACCAGTTCAGATGATAGGGCGGCTTAGATCCACTTGGACGGAAGGAAAGACGAAGGATAGAGTAAGATGAAGTGAAGGGATCTCTCGAAACGGGACAATATGGACTCCCCTTCATTATGAAGTGTTTTGTGATTCGTGATAAAAAGGCTCAATGCTGATAATTTAACCCCAATACCGATTTCCACCAATTACTTCAGTTTTCCCTAAAACAATGCTCTGTGGCTAAAGAAAGACTTTTCACAGAAAATAAATAGTAACCACCTGAACCCACGCGATAGCTCGTTTTAAAGCTCTTTAAAACGAGCTTTAAAGAGCTTACAATAAAAACGTACTATATATTCACTATATGCACAATTGAAAATCCCCAAAGTATTTTTGTTATTCACTACTGGTCATTCACTTGTACGTCATTCACTATTTATTCTTCAATACTTACTGAATGAGAGATGTTTTCATGTTTCTGAAAATGTAACAGAAATATTTTATATTTATCAAGATCCGTATATGTATGGAAAGTGTGTGGATGTTGCAGTAGGATACAGCAAGACACCATTCTATTCACCTTAATTTTAAAATGTCATCCATTACATATAATATAAAAACTGACAATGTCTTTTTCTAAAGGGATACACTCACTGATCTTCGAATTTAAAAACACATTGATTTAACTTCCTATGTAACATACTAACTTCAACTTAAAATTTCACTCTCTTAGCTTCCATAACTATATTAACAACCAGAGCAGGTGACGAAACGATGACCGCTTTCAATGGATCGACTGCTAGTCTTACAATAAAACATCATGCGACCAACGAAAGAAGAAATGCTGGCAAATAAATGTTCATTGTATTCATTTTAAGATATCATTAAAGTTATTATTTATATTATAAAAACAAGTAATCAGAACAAGTTATAACACATCTAGGACCAACTATCTTTCACATAAAATTGGTTGAGTAGAAAGCTCAAACTTCTTTCAAAAACATTATTTTAAATATGCATATGTGTATATACGACCAATTCTAATTACTTCATTTTAGAATCAGTTATCTATAAATGGGTGCGGAGCCAATTTACCCAAATCCTGACTGATTTTTTCCGAACTTTTGCGTTTCTTCATTTCACCATGAAATAGAAACAACAGCTTATGGGTCAATAAGTGAGTACCGTAACCTGTTTACCCTTGGGAACTGTAATAAGCGAGACTCAGTGACGGGTTTAATCTGCTGCCCTATGCAATTGTTTTTGCTCCCCCCTAATTTAATGAATTTAGATTTCAATGTTACATGGCAGACAAATTATAATTATAATTATAAATAAATTCTGTTATAGTTTATATTAAAACTGGTTTTAATCATACATGAATAATGTATCAAAATGGAACATAATTGCTTTCATCTAAACTTTCGGTTTGCAAATTTGTTAATAACATCACAACCTATATGAAATAAAATATATTTTTCTGAGCCAAGATGGAAAGAGAATTTAATCTACTTTCGCCCGTTGTTGATCTTAAATATCTTTTTACACCCTTTAAAAACGGAAACGATCTTTCAACCTAACAATTTGAAATAGGTGAACACAAAGGCGATATCAAAATTTGGAAATAATGTGTAAAGGTCAGTTCTTCAAAAAAAACTGAAATAAATCCTGCAGTGAATTTTTTACAAAGCTTTAACATTACAAAAAACTAAAATGTTACATAAAATTATTATATTTTTAAATTTAACATTCAGTAAACATAATTATCTTTAAAAAAGTCGCACCGAAAATTTGCCGCTCCTCCAAATCTTACCACCTAGGTTTGCTTTTTCATAAATCAACTACTGACGAGACACAATAAGCGAGGCGGCTATCATATTATTCATGTTTCCCCAGGTTTATGTTTATATTGTGAGATATACGTTCTGAAAAGGCACCTTTCCATCCAGAGAGGTAGTTGTTTCTATGCAACCTCAACTTCTCACACGTGTTGCTTTCAATGAGCGGGCTCGATTGTCCATTGCCTACCCCGACGTGGGCGGTGTTGTAGGAGATTTTCAAATTGAGCCCTGTGTTGGAGATCGACGTTACTAGCTAATTTTTGACTTTCATGTTCATCGCAACGGGCGCCGCGGATTTGAACTTATTTTCTCACTTTATACGTTCAGGAATCCAGTATGATCATACGCATGACTTCCTATCGGTCCGGGTGACGCCGCGTCGTCGGCTTAGAGGCCGACGTTTTGCCTGGCATGGACTCGAGCCGCGGAAGCCTATGATCATGCGCATGTCACTGTGTCCTGTAAGTGCAAGTGTGAGTTGCTCCGCAGGATCTTCTCGTTCACGGTGCACCTGGGCGCGCAGGAGATCAGCAACGCGCAGGAGGAAGGGCGCGTGGTGGTGTCGACGCGCACCAAGCACGTGCACTCGGGCTACACGGTGCTGCTGCCCGCCAACGACATCGCCGTCATCGACCTCAAGCAGGACGTGCCCCTCAGCGGTACGGAAGAGAGGCTAGCTCAGGCCTATAATTGGCGCACTGTTTCTTGAGCCCTCATTTCACTAGATGCAAGAGAATTGCGGGGTTGATTACTTTGGTAACGGTAATATATCAAATATGTAGCTTGTTTTCTTTGCAAAATAGTTTCTGATTATCAGATTTTGTCAACGACGCTTCTTGAGCCCTCATTTCACTAGATGCGAGAGAAGTAGGAGTAGAATATTTTGGTGGCAGTAATATCATTTCAAATATGTGGTTTTTTTGTAATATTTTTTCGTAACAACGTTATCTGACGTGGAACGAGCAGTAATTCTCGTTAAACTAGTCAGTCATCTCCCGTTATTCCTTGTTATTCTGCCTATTCTTCCTGTTATTCCGCCTTGTTATTCCTCCTGCCAGGGGATCGACGCCGTTAAATTACCGGTCTTCCCCGACGGTCTCTCATTCAGGCATTCGTAGAGGCTCGAGTTGCTTAACCTCCTCGAGTTCAAGGAGCATGGTTAAGCAAGTCGGCTGCCGACGCCGACTTTGATTTTTCACCGACTAGCTTGTTTTCGGTGGAAAATAGTTCTTATTGCATGGTAGCAAATATTTTATAATAACGCACATAATTCAATTAATGTTATAACAGGGTGTGTGTAGGAATTCCAGAACTCAAGAAAATGCGCACTTATAATATGAACCTTACCGACTTACCGAAAAAATTGTTTCTCATTCCCATTCCACTGTGTCCGGCTAGTTCAAGTGTGTGTTGCTCCGCAGGATCTTCTCGTTTATGGTGCACCTCGGCAACGTGCAGGAGGAAGGGCGCGTGGTGGTGTCGACGCAGCCAACCAAGCACTGGGGTTCAGGTGTCTCAGAATAAAAACGTTACAAAAGTATAGGACCCGCAAGGGGTTGAAGATTACTTTCACCAATGTGATTGTGAAAACTGTTGTCTGTCAAAACAAAGTTACACATGTGACATTTGCCCCTGATAGGTAGGCAATTCATTTCGCACCGATGTTTGGCGGGTCATGTTGAGTTGCAGTCAAGAGATTTCGGCGCAATCGAATTACCTACCAATCAGGAGCACATATCACAACTTCGTTATATGAGATTTAACTCGTGTTTATTGATAAAGGTGATTTTCTTCACCCCCTACAAGTTTGTAACATTTATTCCGGGACATATTTATATCTAAAATTCAATTATATGTAACATACAATTAGAAAATTCAGTTAATGTTTTGAAATGGTAGAAGGAGCAGCAGCATCTATCTCGTTAAAAATATACTAATTCGATGTTTACCTAATTATTAACTTACAAGGTTGAATGAAATTTGGAACTTCATAGTCGGTAAAATCTTAGCTTTTAAGTCCAGACGGTGTTGAATATTCGATCCCAGTTACATCGCTGGGTGGAGTAAACCGTCTGTATTTAAAATCTTCATTATGCTCGATCTGATCCAGCTGGTCATTTTAATGAATTCTGTCATCTATTTATGAATATAATAAAATGTAATCATTGTTTTATGATATTTCCGCGACACAATTAGAGAGACAAACGATCAAAGACTTTCGTAGCTTCCGTTATTATAAATCTCGTTGCATTGTGTTTGGAATGTAATAATCTGGTGAGATTAAAGGCCACGATGTACGAAAAGGTATCTTCTTGTTCACAGACTTGATCAAGCCCATTGTTCTTGCAACTGGTAGCGACCTCTTCGTAGGAGCAGCCGCTCGATGTCAGTGGATGGGGAAAGGTCTCTGATGGTAAGATATACCTTTACATTAATGGCATTTATGTAAAACAATATATAACATAACATTATAAAACATAAGATATATAAATGAATTGTTATTAAGTTAGGTTTTTCTATCTATACTAGCTCTTTTCCAAAGCCAAAATAACTTTTTTGCAAAGCGAAGAAGGTCCTTCATAATCATCTTCAAAGGTTTAAATTCAACTTGGACTAACACAAAATCAGGCGAGAGTATCTCGCTATTGTGAAATTGCGAGAAAAAAGACAATTGCTCTCTATCTTGTAAAACTGCCGTAAAAGAATGAGATGCACCCTTATAAAAAACACCTCCTAACGGCTTACGTTTAATGAACAACAGTTGAACAACGTGGAATATGTATTTGATCAAGAAACAAACTTTTGTGGCGTTGAGATAACAAAATTAAGAGCCACAATCACAAGCTTATTTACAAACATATTACAGGAATTTACAAGCTGTAAGGTTCCTCTCTGACTATCGCATATCCGCCTCTCGTTACCCATTAGCTTACTTATTGGCGTACCCTTGGCTATTGCAGTCACTCCACCCGGAGCTTTATCGCGCTGATAGTTGTTATACCCAGTGCAGTGGACGTTTCCACCTTCTTAGACCAGCAGTTTTGTATCTTTACTTGGGGTTACCAGAAAGCGTGGCACGCCTGGACATCAAGTTTGGGGGCATATAATGGTGATCACTTGATCACTTCAGTCCCTGTGAGGGGCGGCTGCCTGGCAATGACAAGATCGTCTATTGTTTCTACTTGCACCCTGCTCCTCCTCAGGTGGATATTTTTAGCGGATTGTATTGTCAACTGTCTTCTGATAAACCTGCCGGCATACCTTTGGGAGAATGGTCGCCAATACGACGAAGTTACAATATGAAATATTCATTGTTTGTTTCAAATGTGTTTATTCCTCTAAAACATTTGAAGCATACAAATAATATAAAAAGAATGAATACGTATATAGTGATGTGAACTTTCTTATTTTACATCACGATTGACGATGAATTACCGTACTTCTGTCATCGTAGTTCATTCTAATTTATTTTCTTAATAATAAAGTAGGTAATCATGTCTCACCCAGGACTGACCTTTGTTCGTAGCTAAATATAGATTTTGACAAATACAAGCCAATCTAATACACAATTTGGCATTTTGAATAATCATCTAACCATTAAATTTCGGTAAACAGTACAAACAATACTTTAACTTCATAGAAAGGTCAAAATCAAAACCGGTTATTGGAAAATTTAAAGATTAGTTTGTTTTCTATGCTATTAACTGATGTATGTCATCTGAGGGCTTCAAAGTTAATTTCAAACGTTAGGCGCGTTGGTCTTTTTGATGTAAATATGACCTAGAAAGTGCAAAAAACGAAGATTTGCCTTAAAGGAACTAGCGTTATTGTTTTGTTTTTGTTCAGCCTCCACGGCCATCAGCGCCCAGTTGAACTACGCGGACTTGACCGTCATCACCAACGCCGAGTGCCGCAAGACCTTCGGCCTCCTCAACGTGCGGCTCCTCCAACATCTGCACCCTGGGCAGCGACGGCCGCAGCTCCTGCAATGTGAGCGCTAACGCTACGGCACTGTTTCTCACTCTAAATTATGTTATGAAGTAACAAGGGAACTCGTGAGACAGGTTGGCCAGATGATGTACTCAGAGAATTTTTTATAACAACAATTCTATTCAAAAACTTAACAAACTTAGTTTTAACATACGTTTTATACGAGACCCGAATCTTCCTTGGCTCTGAAAAATTCTAAATGGATTAAACAGCAATTAGATAAGTCTGTTCTGAAGTAGCTACCTTTTCTACGTAATATTTACACAATTTTAAATTGAGAGAAGGGGTGCTGAAATGTTGGCAAAATAGGAAAAGACAAATTTATTATTTAGAAATTTGAATACATAAATAAAAAAATATTGAAATTTCTATTGTTTTCTACTGAATTACTGATCATGTATTACAATTTTGTCAGGAGAAAGCCTCATCTGCGCTTCACTAAATATTGATAAAAAACACCTGTTCATTGCATTGTTACAAGTGCCCATCAATGCTCGTTAGGTGGCAGTACTGTACAAGTAATCCTGCTATATCATTAACGACTCTATCTCACTAAACAAAAATACTCTGATACCCAAAATTTACTTTGACATATCTCATACCGGCTACCAGAGGGACTACCTACGACGAGGTAACCGACGTACGGCCTTAATACATGTTCACGGGTCAGCCGATAGACTATGTGAACTGACATATAGCGCCACTGGGTGTCAGAAAAGATACTAGGCCCGCCGGACTGTAGTAAGCAAGCAAGCTAGGAAATAAATAGAAAAGAGGGGACAAGATATACATTTCTGTGGATGCCATAACAGTCATAAAGTAGCGAAGTCTCGATCTTAGAATCACCCCAGTATTGAGAATTCATTATAATATTTTAACCCACGTCCTTCACGATATTCCTTAGCTCTAGGAAATGGCTCTAACAGTGAAAGTTATCGCTGGCGTTAAAATCCCACTCTTATCAAATAATTTTGAAAAAATGTTTATCAATAGTAGATACAATACACTTAATCTAATGACAGAAAATAATTTCCATTCAAACGTTTGAATTTTCAATAAAATAAAAGTGTACTTTCCTTTCGAAAAAATCATGCTTTATTTTATCTTCAGTTTTTAAATTTATGGCGGAAGTTCAAGTAGATGAAAGTTGTAGTATTATAAAACAACATAACCGGCAATAATAATGCGGTAAAGTACGTGCTATTGGAACAACACAAGCTTTATCAAAAACTACGGTGTATTTTCTACGCCATGCTAAATTTTCTGTGAGGTTGTGATAGCATCCGCCTCTATTTTCACCAATCCTCAGAGTATGGACAGTCCGACCGTGCTTAATTTTGGATTTTCTCTAAGTTATGTTTCATTGTCAAAACTTAGATTTGGTCTTTCTGGAAACTGTTTCTGTGTAAAAACTCGGTTTTGGGCCTGCTTGGTTTTGGGCGTTGTGGAACTATAGAAGTCAGATTCTAATGAGTCAAGTGAAAATAATAAAATGTCCTTTGTATTTGTTGACAGGGCGACAGCGGTGGTCCCCTCATCGACTTGGAGTCCGGGAAGCAGATCGGCATCGTGAGCTACGGCTCCAGCGCTGGCTGCGAGAGCGGCTCCCCCAACGGCTTCGCTCGCGTCACCTCTTTCATCGACTGGATCTCGGAGAAGACCGGCCTCGCTTTGTAAACAAGGAAATGGAACTCAAAAGCTGAAGTTTACTTTTAAGATGTAACTCGCAATAAAAACACTTTCAGTTTTGTTTCATTAGTAATTTCTAGTGTTCAATGTACCCCATAAAGTATGCATCTGATCCTCATATTCCTATCTCTGCTTTTTACTCCATTTACTTCCAGACGTGGAATGTTTAATGTAATGTTTTTTTAAGTGATCATGATCTAGCTGTATGTATCAAATAGCTCACACTAACATGTGTTTGCATTGCTAGGAATTTCATTTTTTACTCGACCATGGACTCCTACGGTTATCATCTGTATTATTTCTTGAAACTCGTTGCCGCCAGAGATCAACACAACGTCTGAGTTCTATTTGTCCCTCCCTTCCATCATTTTCATTATTGGAGAAGCACCTACTCTTCCATTTCACTCTTTCATATTAACAACGTTTAACAGGGAGCTGTGCTACGACTGTGTTGTTACGTTCTAACCCGTATTCTATATTAAGTCCAATGAGGTTCTAGTTAGATTTGGCTCACATGGATACCACCTCACCGAAGCACGGATGGACAGACACAAGCATACAAATCTATGTGAAATTAAAAATATTGGTTATTCTGTGCAATTTTATATCATGAGTATTTTTGTCTACAAGTACTGAGTACATAGCTTACTAAGAATACTTATGTACTTTTTTCCTATCACGTAGTGTTTTTAGGTAGGGTAACTAACAAATATTAGTAAAAATATTAAAACGTTAACGTCCCTTACACAATTGCTTTATTTAATTATCAATAATTCTAGTAAAAAGACCACAAAACGTATAATAATATATTTGCGTATATTAAGATATAAAATATATGGTAAAATGGTATATATAAAATGTATGGTGTATGACACCAAAATATTAAAATTATTTAACGTTCCCTTTGTACGGAAGCATCATCTCGCTTCAAACGGCAGAAGTAATTTCCTAATATAGCTGCGTCCCAACGACCTTTAAACAATTCTTCAAGCATTTTTACATCCTAGTGAAACTGATCTTCTTGTTTATCACTCACAGTTTCAAGATTTGAAAGGAAAAAAGAGAAATGGGAATGGAGAAAATGAAATTTTAATGGCATCCGCCAACCCAACTTTTATGGGTATATTTTTAACAAATTGTTCACAAAGAATTCCATATTTTCACCTCTGTGATTATCTAAAAGAAACTTCTGTCACTGCGCTAAACAATTGCTGTGCGCATAGTTCTTTATCATTTTGTTTTTTATCGAAATTGTTTCATTAAAAAGCGTGTTTGTGAACCGATACAAATCCCTTCTTTTAACTTTGCGTCGCACAATTTTGAAAAAAAATTAACTTTAAATATAAAAAGTCTTCACTATTTTTATTCATTGTCTTCACAATATTCTTCTTTTAGCCGACTTTTATATGTTGGAAGATAAAATGACGTCAGTTTGGCTTTTATGAAAAGGCAAAGAAGGAGGCACGTCTTTGCTGTGAGATGTTTAATTTCAGAATTTACAGTAGGGTATATTACGAGTGATTTTCTTAAAAAATTCTCTTACATCAGTCATTCGTTGTAATCGTTGTAAGCAATCGTTGTAGTGATCGCTCCACAGAGTATTGCAATTTACGTAAGATATTTTGTTTCTATTCAGCCAAGGCAGGAGATTAGCATAACGTGATTCACAAAATAGTTGCGAAAAATACACGGCTAATCTTGATACATAATACCCTAAAATATAGAAAATAGGAATTACGTACTTTTTAGACACTTTTTCCCTTGAGACTTAAACATATACTGTCCACGCATGTAACAAAACTTTTTTAAATTCTAGTAAATATTTGCACTGGCGACGACTCCTTTTTTCTGTATTCATCTTGAAAACCATACGATTACACTCACCAAACAGTTAATACGCAATAAATTACAAAAACATTAATACATAATAAACAGTTAATCACAATATCAACTTGAAATTAACTTATTTTGTCTATCTTTAATTTTACTAATTTGGACAAAATGAGGGTCGTTAAACGAAAGCTATTTTTATCTGTGTGTACCTCAAAACCCACACGTTATGGAACCAAAAGACATACACTGCCAACATACTGTAACTAACAAAAAACTATAATAGCAATACGTTTTTCAGGTACCGAAATCCTGTCACGCAGAGTTATACATTCACAATACTGGGACTATAACGCAACAATTTACAGTTTAGAGCCTGACCGTTTGAAGGTGAGTTCAAGGAACTATTTTCACTCGTAAAACAAGGATGTTTAAAGTGTGTAATGTCTATGTTGCGGACTTGGCATATTTGCATATTTTTCCACTTAAACATAATGATATGCGTAATGAACACAACTTCATTTCTTGTTGGTTGGGATCGAAATACAAATTCTTATAGTGCATATATCTGCATATTTATTATGATTGAGCATATTTTCATTTTAAGAGCATTAATTTGCATATTTTACATCTCTTTGTTATTTTATTTTTTCCCCTTCGTAAAAGAGCAAACGTTGAGGTGACTTTAGAGTTATCATCATCTCTAGATGAATAGAGCGGTACAGTTTATCCGAAAGTTAATATCCAGACGTGTCCACGAGTCCGTGGGAAACAAGCTGCCCCGCAACGTGGCCTGCTCCATCCTCTGCCCCTCCCTGTTTGTGTTAAACTGTTTCGTCGTCGGTATCACAACCTCATGCAAAGGCCACGACAGCACGAGCGCAGGGAATGAAAGAAGCGGAGTTGGAGAGAGAAATTTAGTTCCCATTGACTTTAAAACCACGATAACCCCTATTGCCAATTCAAAATATTCTTTAACACAATCCAGTTGTCTGTTTTGAAGTGTTGGTTCAATTTCTTTATCGATCAAGGTAACTTGTGTAGTATGTGAATTAAATCAAGATAGCATGATGAAAGAAATGCTCGTGTGCTTTCCTTTGGCAAAGTTGAATTGCAACTGAGAAAACCTGAACTCTAGATAAGAAAATGTATTTTGCTACATTTGTTTAGGCACGGTTTAGGAGTTTGGATTTGAGGCCAATATAATTTAAACAGGTAAGCAGTAAAGAATCACTCCTCAGAATAGTTAAAATACATCTGTTTTTGTTGGCAGTCAATACAATGTAAAAAGGTATGGTGCACATAATTATAGAAAATACAAATTTCCATGAATAAAAACAAATCGAGATTAACTACAAGGCTAAATAATTGCTAATAACTCCAAAAAAGTTGAAAATCTCGTTTCTTTATTTTGACTTTGCAGTGCACGTGTTTAGAGCAAACCCCGCAATAGCTAGAAATCGATCTCGAGACTTTGATGAAAATATATAAATTGGGAGAACAAAACAACAGTACATTTCTAAAACACAACATATATCTGCCCGCCATTTAACGACCACAGCTTGTAAACAGTACGTAGGTCTTTTTTTTTATAAACTGAATATTTGTTAGAATTTCAAGTTTTGTTAACGTAACGGAAATGCAAAATACTGATTTTAACTTGTTTCATGATAGTTAACTTACTCCATGTATCTATTATTTATTGTAAAAAATTTATATGTACTTTGTACTATTTATAACCACTGTTTATTTTTAAGATCTGTGTGTGTTCAAAATCAATAATACCTATACATAAGTAGTATGTTAGAGGTTACTTTCTAAGTTTCTCCTCAAATTGTATTCGATGTTAATGTAAAATTCACACACTTGAAAGACAAATTTTTTCGAACAAGTATAAATAAATATATTACAAAAAACTTGTTTCATGAAAAGCACATCGTAGTTCTGTCGCGAAGCCGCGCGGAGGTGCCACAGACCTGTCGCCTCGCGCGCTGTCGCGGCTTGTTAAAAGTCCGCAGCAGCGCGACCGAGGTTACGCGAGAGCTGAAAGGGCTGTTTCGCCCATTGCGTCGGCGAGGGAGCGCTATAAAAAGGCGCCGCAGAAGCTTAATGAGGGGAGACGGAAGTGGCGGGAGGAAGTTGACAGTGGCAAGGGCGATGGTCGCCGTACTCTTGTAGGCCACCTTTAGGCAAACAGTAGACTTCGGCGCGGGGTGTTCTCAAGTTTATCACCAAAAGCTGAAGATATAACTGTTATAAAACAACTATTTTGAGCGAAGTGTAAACACTGTCAGTTAACACTGTCAGGGTCGTCGTTCATTGGCCAGAAACACTGCCTGAATAGAGGTACTGTAAAGGTACGAAGGATCATCAGTGAGTGCCATTGCGGCGCGGCCCCGCAATGGCGTGGTGTGGCGTGGCAAGATCAAAATCACGGAGGAAGAGACGCTGCAGTTTGCTGACCTTGCCGTACCGAGTCCTTGTTTGCACTCACTGATCGACCGCTTTTTGCGGATCCGACGCAAGCCCCGAGACACGCTTCGACAGACTAGCAGCCAGCACTCACTGTTACACCATTTATGTCATTACATTATCACTTTAAATTGCACAGAACGTGATATTATATGGGCCGCTGTGTACCATTCACGCAATAGTTTTTTTTCTAAACACAATCGCGTCATCAAATCTGCTCTATTTTTTCCCTTTAAATATTCTCTTTTTCTTCAAATCTCCCTAAGGTACATCGTCAATGTAGTCTTAAGATTTGAAAGTCAGTTTTAAATAATCATTAACATTAAAGTTTCAAGAAACAAGAATTGAACTATTTGTAAAGCGTGTATAAACCACATCTTTTATTCACAAAATATTAGTTGCTTCGGAGAAAAAATTGGAAAACTTGAAAACAATTATTACTTGTATTTGAATAGTTGAATAGTTTATTTGTGTAAGAGGAGACACATCATTTATTGCAAAAATTTCAAACTACGTTGCCACGTACTTCGGCGGAGACATCGCATTATATTTGAAAGACACGCGTTCCGGTTGTTATATTGCTCTCGTTCAGAGACGTGATCGCTAATTAAAGATACAGAAAAGAAACAAAGGATATTGTTGATAACATTTCACGGTTCGCTCTATATACAATGAAATAGTGTGAATAGAAAGGGGTTTTCCACAGTTAAATCCACGTTCAAAAAAAATCCCACAAGAGTTTGTACTTCTATTAATATACTGAAAATGAGTGATGAAAGACTTACTAGAAGTATTTTCAATTCTATCTTACCATTAAAAATCAAGAACAAATTACAATAGAAAAAGATCTCCAGGTACTTAATACAGCAGAAATACAAGAAAGGTCTAAATTGAAACCAGTAATTGGCAACCTCTAATCTGCAGAAAAAATCAAAGATCACAACAAACTGAACACGGACACAAGAGCGTAGTGGAAAACCGTAGAAAGAGGATGAGGAGATTCTGGGGGGGGGGGGTAAGCAAAAGGATCTGCATAACAAAAAAAGAAGGAAACAAAATAAATGAATAAATAAATAAAATGTAGAAGGAATGACAAAAAATAGTACAGAAAGTTGCGCAAACTCTACTGAATGCTGCATGCATTTCACTTTTATAAAGTTCGACAGTCGTGACGCGCATATCAGCTTGAACATCTCCGTAATGTACTCCCTGTCGCGTTCGCATTACGTCGCATCGGTCCAGTTCGGTTGCACGTCCACTGGTATCTGTTTCGGATGGATAACAGACGTCCAATCCATCAGTCCATGTAACAAGGAAGGATGCTGCAACTACGGAGATGCGTTTTTCCCCTAGTTTTCCTTGTGCATTTGTGCGAGGGTGGTAACGGTAGATGGTGAAATAAAATGCAGGAAACAGGAACTCCTTTTGCGGTGGGCACTGGGGTTCGTGTGTACGAGAATTGAACTCTTTGTAAAGCGTGTTTAAACCACATCTTTTATTCACAAAAGAAGTAGTCACCATTCCCAAGGTCCCAAGCCCGGAGAAAGGAGGAGGGTTTCAGGTCAGGTTAGCTCCCTTCCTTAGTAAACCAAAATCCTGGTCAGAGAACCTTCACACAATATGACGACGCGGCAAAGAAAAAGGAAACAACGAATAAAGAAACAAGTAATAATAGGAATAGGGACGTGGGATATTAAATCTTGGAATAGCAGAAATCAGGAAATAAGAACCGAATGGAGATTGCAGAGAAGAAATTGGATATATGTAACATATCACAAAAAAGAAAGAAAAAGGAACTGAAGTCATATATTACTATATACTGATGTAATGTGGGAGAGGTAAAGATGAAAGAGCTAATGCCGGACTAGAAACACTCCAACACAAAAACTACCAGCAATACATTGAAGATATAGATTATGTAAACAAAGAGTTACTTATAACAAAAATAAAAATAAATGAAATACTTATTATTAGCGTGTGAGCTCCAGATGTGGCCAAACCCAGAGAAAAACGAAGAACCCTTTTATGAAGACCTACAAAGTCTAAGAGACATGACCAGAAAATTAATATACTCTAATATCAGGGGATCTGAATGCACGAGTGGGAAATAATCTTTAATTGAGTAAAACAACTATATCCATGAGAATGTTAGTAATGATAATGGAGATCTAATTCACTTCTGGGCTCAAAATAACTTGCGTATAAATAGCAAATTCTTTGTTCATGATTTCAAGTATAAGTATACGTTGTTTTTGTTTATTTAGGGCAACAGTCAATATTCGACTCTGTAATAACTAATAGATATTTTATATCAAAGGACATACTTATACCAACGAAATACTGTGCCAACGAAATACCGTGCGAACATTAAACTCAGCAAAGATAAGTAGTATTTATGTACTCCTTTTGATTAAAAATTAAAACCTAGACTAGCACGATTAAGTAGCACAAAATACATTGAGAAATGTAATGCAGAATCATTCGAAAATGAAAGCACAAGACACAGGTTGCACAAGAAGAGATACCACTATTTTTATACCCATCCACTGCAATGGATACACCGGGAGAAGTGGCTCAGGGCGTCAACTGATGTCACTGCAGTGCCTCTCTTTGGGAGATCCTAAGTAGGAATACCGACGGTGGCAGGATTTTCGGTACTAGCTTGTCAGCGAGGTCGAATTCAGACGCTGTCCAGCAGAGAATTTTAGATGCCGGATGCATTGATTGGTAGTTTTTTATGGTTTCTGCGATCAACACCAGGCGAATGCTGGAGCAGTAACAGCTGGAACCACAGACCGCGCACGATCTTTCCTTCCTCTTCCTCGTTCTATCCTCACCCCTTACTTACACACACTTACACTAACATGCACTACACTACCACACATGCCGGGAGAACGGTCGGGGGCTTGTCCTGGTTGGAGCGGTGCCCTGCAGGTAGGAGATACCTGGTTGAAGGAAATACGGTCGGTCGGCACTAGATCTCACCATCCAGCAGGGGAAGATCACCAACACCTCCCGAGGTAAAAAGTTTCACTACACTTACGGGGCTAATGACCTTAGCAGTTGACGCGCCTTGAATCACTAACAACCAAAGCGAACCAAAGCAAAGAATATATTTAACGTTAGGAAAGTTCGGGACTCAGAAGTCTGATTTTTTCTTAATCCTAATTTTTAAAGAAACAAAGAAAGTGGAGATTTTTCATTCGCCTACTATATTGCACAAGCGTAGCTCCTGAGACAATTCTACGCTTCATTAGATTTTACATACAGTTTCCCCGACGTCTATTTTATACTTCATTCTTCATAACATTAACTCTTAATTATAGCTTTGTTAAACAAATGCGAATACAATTATCGACAGTTCTGGTTATAACAGGGTCCACTTAACCGTGATGACCCTTTAGTCTCAATTTCCCCTGCATCAGTACTGACGCATGACTCTTCATTCTGAACGACTGATATCTTCAAATGTGATTAATACACACGATTTTTAATAAACTAATGAGAGTTAGGTGTTGATATCACCACGAACTATCAATTCACGTGCCGGTTATCACCTGTAAGTATCGAAAAGATGACGTTGCAGAGTCGTTAACCCTTCAAAAACAAACGCGCGGTTTGTCATGATATTTCCCCAACATGAGTACCTTTGAGTATTGTGGGTGAGTTGAAAGCATATAAAGAGTGTCGCTCAGAAGACTCTTCACCTTTCGTCAACATGAAGACCATTCTCATCGTTGCTCTCCTCTGCGTGGCCGCTCAGGTAAAGAAGTCTCCTCTCTCAGCGCTAGTTAGTTGTGCGTGATCTATGAGTTTACCTTCGAGTGCTGACACGGGTGTTAAATTGGCCGTCCATCTAAAAAAATCCACTCTATTTCTGCATAAGAATGAACTTTCTCATTGAATCAGTATATTTTTTTGAATTCTCCTTCATATCCGTGTATTCTCCGTTATTTATACCCTATAGTAGATTTTGCCGGTAGATAACTATTAAATAAAACAAATTGTTTTTCAGAGTCTGAATTGTTAATAAATGTGTTGGTTAACTCGCGTATGTTTTGATTAACTCGCGTATCTATTAAAACAAAGTCTTGAGAATAATGTAATTTTGTGGTTTACTCGTTAAGAAAATAGTCAACAAGTACTCACGGGTATATTGTTATAAGTGTATTATTATATCTTTGTTCCGAAACAAATTCAATTTTTCCTCCATTTAAGCAATAATTCCCGAAATTACTTAAATTATTATGAAAAGTTTGGTTTACGCTTTAGTTACAAAAAAACAGCTTTTAAATCGATATTAATACACAATTTTAAACTTGAGATTTTTTATTTTTATTCGAAATATGCTTTAAAAATTTAATATTGTAATACTAAAGCACACATAAAGTCCTTCTACAAAGTTTCGTACTAATAATAGAGGGAAATTCAGAAAATTTTAAATTATACTCAAACGAAAGTAATGCAAAGGCGACAAAAATCAGAATTTTGCTCAAAAACGTCATTTTGTCGCGAGATTATCTTGTCGCTAATCATTTACATGGCACTAAAGGCATTACTTACCTTCAAGGCTTACCCAATGGCATCTATCGTTCTTAGACAAATATTTGAAGCATTATTTTGTGAATTGGTTTTCCAGTATACAAAGTGACTAGGACTAATAATGGAATTTTTTATTTATTGTAATATCATTATCTCTCTTACAATACATCGATGTATTCAAATTTATTTCAGTATGAAATTTATTTCAATACATTGCAAGGCAATTCAATGTACGAAAAATTGTTTTAATTACTTATTCTAAACACAATTTTAATACTTGGTTGTACTATGTATTTTTAAATCCATAAATTAAATGTTTATGGCAAATTTAACTTTCTTTCATTTTTATTGATATAAAAAGTGATATTACAGAAGCAAAAATAACACAAAACTACAAAATAGCTCAACTCGTTTATATTATCTCGAAGAGATTTTATATCGAATTAGATTTACAGAAGTATTGTATGATTTACAAATATCGTTACAATTTTCTTTGGCAATGAAACAATTTTTTGTAAGAAATTTGCTTTTCTGCGAGTCATTGTAATACCGAATTAATAAAAATAAGTGTGATTTGTAGCACTCATAAGACGGCTGCGAAAAGATAAGCTGACTTTCAAGCAGACAAAAAAACACTTAAAGCATATTAAAGTAACTATATACTCATATGCCCGAGGATAACACAAATAATCATTGAAACATTTAATCACATTGTATGTTAAATACGAAATTTTATAGTAGAGATGTTTATTGGATATATTGCATTATTTATTGAATTACCACAAACACAACTTAATATTAACTTGAAATGTGCATTAATTTTTTTCACTTCTATCAATGCAAAGACAAAGGAAATAATTAGGATATGTCATTCTCTGTTTACAGATATTTCGTACATATTTATAAAGAAATTGACTCATTGTTTCGCTCCAATTCTCTCAGCAGCTCTGTTCTCTCAAAGTAAATTTCATCAAGTTCATTTTATATTGTCACAGAACTTTAACTACAAAAGTAAATCAATCATTGGCTTGCTAATTACACAAGAAGATCAAAGGAAAGCCGGCAAGTGTAGTCAACGAGATTAACGTCCAATTAGGAAACAACCCGACAGCTCTTAGAGATGCGTGTCTACCCCGGCGAATAAACGGTGCTTTGATTAGCGCACTCTCGGACACTCTTATATATTTTATTAGGACATGCGCTCTAAAGGGTTTCACTGTCTTTTTGGACAAATAAAAACCTGCCTACAATGTAGGATTGTCAACTATAGTTTTGCAATTCTATACTATAAACTGAATCAGACAGTAGACAATATAAACACACTTCAGGATGATGTCCAGAATTTTACCTGTCATTGTCTCTTAAGAATACCTCTTCTCACAAAAACGTATCAGGTCTCCTGTTTATAGTAAAGACAGTAAGTTACAACGTTGTGTATAAGAATTGTTTTACTAGGAAAGTAAGAAAACCAAAAGCATTGAGCGGCAGACGACCCAACAAATTATGGATTCGGTTGACTATAGACTTTCCTGTTGTCATAACTTACTCGGTAAACATCAAGCGCGTCGGCCTAATGACATATGGTACCAAAATAAATACTATATAACTGACAGTTCTCACCAATTATGTGAGCCGTAAGCTCACATAATAATAGGTGAATCGTTGTGCAACTAATGTGTGCATGGGAGGGGGACGCGCCAGTAATTGGTTTCGGGAAGGATTATTTCACCCTTATTACTATTTTACCATTACTACTTATCTTCGTAGAAAGTTACGTAACAAGTGCGGGATACAGATAATTAGCAAACGAGTCGAGTTTGTGGCCCCAGCATTTGCGATTTTTGTTGAATTATCGGTAAAACAGAGAGCGATAATCGCACATTTTTTAACATGTGTGAGAAAGATTTTGCACACAGTACGAGGAACCGTGTTTTTCTACTCTCGTTGTATAATGCTGTCATTGAATGGCTGCAACCATTTGCATAACGATAGCCATTTCGATTCAGTTTTCATTATGATACAGGTTCTTGACCAATCACAGAGACGCTTACACACCAAGTATTAGCACTTCATTAATCAAGCTATGCATACTTTGAAAGAATCGCTTTTACTAGTGGCTACCTAAAAATATATTTTATATTTTTTAATTAAAAAAGTTCACATTACGTCACACTGGAATCTTCGCTTTGCAGGCCAAGCACCACAGAAGCCACCACCAAAAGGCGGCTTCGCACATCGACCACTCCTCCGTCCATGGCGTGCTGCAGGCCGTCGACGAAGTGGGTGAGTGCAACGTATTAATTCTTCCTAGGATATCGGATAATTCAAACTACTCAATAATTAAAAGAGCAGTTTATTCCGGGTTACATTTTTATTTTAATCGGTATTCAAAAGTAATAATAAAGTGCGAATTTTTGAAGGTTGAATATTTTTGGCATCCTACGTAACGATATAATGAATAAGTTTCGATGAATGAATACTAAAAATTTTGTACACGTAGCTGCATTTGCTAAGCGGGTACCAATCAGAAATATTTGTTTAAATCATAAAGCCTTTATAGGTCATAATGGATATCACAAAACGGACAAATTCGCATTTTTTGTGCCAAGCTTGGTCGTCTTTGCAGTTCACTCTAAAAAATGGATGGAGGTAACGTTTTCCTCAGAAAGCTTGTACGGAATTAAGTTACGATATTCCAGTTTGGATCCTTATTTATATCGATATTCCTCGCAGTAACACATGAGGCGTTTCCAGCACATTTTTACACAACCCAATGCATCTCCCATAAAAAACTAAGACTTGGTTAATTTTGGCTAGGAAACGTTCTTTATCTTTGTTGGAAATTGACAAGAGTTGAAATTGGCAGAGATCAGCTAGCACGCGTTGAGATCTTAGCTTCCCGTTGTGTTAATGTTTATAACGTTGTTTTTTTAATGTTTATAACGTTTGCTGGCATGAGATTTATTCATTTTTCTCCTAAACAGCGGGTGCCCCCAAATACCCCGCTCCCCGTGTCATCAGCGGCATCCAGGCCTCCCGTGGTCAGTTCCCGTACCAGGTTGCTCTGTACCTGAACGGCCGCTCCTTCTGCGGAGGTTCCCTCATCTCCACTCGCTGGGTGCTCACCGCCGCCCACTGTGCCTCTGGGTGAGTACGAAAATAATTCGTCTTATTCAGAAAACGGTACATTTCACAATTATTAGTCATGCCTGTAGTATTCTACAGACGCATCTAAGCACGGGAAATTTGTCATTCTTGAAGAATTTGAATACCTTCATTTTGCAATACTATTGACATGTCTCTGCCAAAATTCCACTGATTAGTAAACGCAACATATTTTTTCTTAAATTTTGTGGCAGAGGTGGCAAAGACCACGTTGCCATAAGCAAAATAAGCAAACAAATAATAGTTATTTTAAACCATCAGATACACACATAATCTAATCAGCAGTTATATACATTTTGTGTAAGTTTACACTTCATAAATTGCTAAAATCAGAAGCTGTTCTGGTAAGTGTTCTCGTTTACTTTGAACCGTCCATATCTCAAAACTTAAGAGGTTTCATAATTGTCCATTTTCTGAACAGAATCAGCACCTTCACTGTGTACCTCGGCGCCCAGAACCTGAACGCCGCCAATGAAGAGGGCCGCGTCATCATTGAGACCACCTCCAAGATCGTCCACCCCAGCTACAGCTCCCTGCTCATCTCCAACGACGTCGCCGTCGTGAACCTCAACCAGGACGTGCAGCTCAACAGTAAGTGGCGATTCCAAATATTAAGTAAATTTATATATTCAGCATATGGTTGTTACGTAGCGTCATTTAATTTATAACATCTAAAAACTACCATAATTCATTAAAAATGACAATAAACAAAGAATGAAGGAGACATTTTGAAAACATGAAATTGAATTTCTGTACGTGAGAAGTATACGTTTTGTACGCGAGAGTGTAAGCTGAGAATGTCGGGTGAGGAAGAAACACGAGATAAATTTCGCAAAAATCTGAAGAGTTCCAACTTACTACTTTATAATATCGTCATAGAAAAGAGCATTAGAAGTTTTATTTCATCAATGTATCTCTTAATATTGCGCATACGTTCTCTTGTTTGTAATTAAATTAATACTCTTTCAACCTTTTCCAACATTCAACCTGCTGCAAACCTTACGTACTACACTGGAAGTCAATTTTTAAAATTTCGTGCGCCCCCTGAGTTTACACATTATTTTCAAATAAAACACATGTTTTTATTATTATTATTATTATTATTATTATTACCAAAAATTATTTGACGATCATATCGCAAACAAAATACAAAAAATAAAGCTATAACTACGTAATATGAGCTTAATTAATATTTTGACTCGTATAACCTGTACATGGGTAAATGTTTCTGAGCACTTTCGAGTTCTTTACCACTTTTTGAAACTTAGCGAATTTTAAGCTAGTGAACTTTTCGTTTTCTCGCCACAGCATGTTGACAGAAATCGGTTAATTTCATACACTTATCTAGAGATCATTCTGAACCCAAAATATTGATCTTTCTTTCCATGTGATTTCAGATTTGATCCAGACCATTTCTCTCGCTTCTGGATCCAACTTGTTCGAAGGTGCTGCTGCCCGCGTCAGCGGATGGGGAAAGACCTCTGATGGTAATTTTCAATTCCGACTTCTTTACAGCATAAGTAAACAATAAGTTCCATATATACCATGCGCGTTGAACGCAGAATATTTATACAACAAATATACTTTTCAACATGGATAAACTTGTATATTACGAATTTCGTTATTCCACAATTATTTAGAAAACTATTTTACCAAAAATGAATGACTTTTAGAAATTTTCAATGCAAAGTTGAGCCGACTTTGATACAGATGTTTTGTTATATATTATGTTCGGTTAAAAATGATTTAAAGCATAAATTTAATGCACAATTAGTTACAAATGAACGTGTGTTACGGGGTACAAAATGAAGAACATATCCAGAATTCACGTAAAAAAATGCAACTACTTTTTATGAAAGCGTGGAAAAAGGCTCTATGGTAAGAAATAGAAGTACAGAGTTATGTGTACATTACTCGTACAAATATAATTGTACGTGTAACTTTCGAATATTACAACATGACGAGCAGAAATCCATTGTAAAAGATAGTCTGAAAAATCGTACTTGTAGGATCTGCCGTTAGTACTAAAGTTATAAGTTGCATTTTTGTTGTTGTTGTTTGAATGAAAATGCTGAGAAACTACCGATAAAATGTTTCTTAGCAATAAATCGTTAGGCGAAATGCAACGTTTATTAATTTACGTGAATGACGCCTTTTCAGCTAGCAACGCCGTCAGCCCCCAGCTGAACTACGTCGACCTCACCATTATTTCCAACTCGGTGTGCGCTCAGACCTTCGGCTCCCTCATCATCCGCTCCTCCAACATCTGCACCCAGGGTGTTGGCGAGCGCGGTGTCTGCAACGTAAGTCATCGTCATCATTACTATCTCAAAGAGAAGTGACATACATTGTCATTGTTGGTGCCTATAAGTTAAAATTCTTAAGAACGTTCTTAGAGCTGGCGCGACCCCTGGCCAATGGTGATGAATCAATCACGAGCCATTTCATGACTCAGAGTCAGGAGGGAAACGCTCGCAAACGCTCGCATCTGTCGCAGATGTGAAAGAAACGTTCGCAAACAACAAAAAAATAAAGATTTTGAATAAATCAAAGGACTGGAAGAGGTACAAAACACTAAAATAACTAATAAACTAAAATTCTTTTATGCAAAATCACTAACGCGCATAATTAAAAGAGGCCCTGTTAACGTTTCAACTGTATCTAATCAACCTACTTACTTATATTAATAACTACTTTTAACCTTACAATGTTCTCTATTACTGACCTTCATTTGCAGAATTCTCCAACAGGAGTTAATAATATAAAATTAGTATATTATATTTGACAAAATACGACCTAGAAACTGAAAACTTCACAGTTACAGGGAAATTCCATACATTCGTTTGAAGTTACTCATCCTATACTTAGATAGCAATGAGTCAACCAAAGCTTTATTATTTATTAATTATAATTAACTTAACTACAATTAAACTACGTGTTTGCAGCTGAAAAAGTGTGGCAAATAATTTATTGGCTAGTCAAATAAAAACGAAATCATCTTACCAACAAAGACTGAATAATTTTACTACGATATGAAACGAAACAAAACATGTTTTAAGAACTAATAAATTCTTTCCACCATTATTATACTCAAGTTGGATTTAAACTTGTGTCCTAAGATTAAATTTACGTTTCTCATGAGTCGATTAAATTACGCCTCCATGGAATTTCAAAACTGTGATGTCGGCTAACTAACGTCTTTATGTAGTTGTGAATCACGAGGTAATCAACACTACTTTGATTACAAAGATGGCAAAAATATTAGTCCCCGAAACATGTCTGTTTGTCGATGTTTAGTAAAATTATGAAAAAACATTCTTTATGGTTAATGTTATTTTATTCAACCAACGATTTTAAGGAATATGTGCTAGTTGTACGTGGCTGTTACATTTTTAACCTTACAAATGCTTGCGCAGGGCGACTAGCGGCGGCCCCCTGATCGACCTCCAGAGCGGCAGGCAGATCGGCATCGCCAGCTTCGTGTCGTCCGCCGGCTGCCAGAGCGGCTCCCCCAACGGCTTCGTGCGCGTCACCTCCTTCGCTGACTGGATCTCCCAGAACACCGGCATCGCCATCTAAGCGGAGAAAGCCTTGCTTCTCTTCTCAACTCCTTTCGTCCTTTGTCCCGTGCGAACGCACACTCAAAAATGTGATCTGATACGTCAATTGACAAAAACATCCTACATTGACAGTCGATATAAGCATCAATAAAAATTTATATTTTTGCTTCCTAATATTATTTTTTAACATGGCTTCTGGCACCTTCCTCATTATCGTGTTGTTCTTGTGTTGTTGCTGTCTAATCCCCAGACTCTGAAACGTGTTTCTGTTTACTCTCTCTCTCTCTTTCTCTCTCTCTCTCTCTCTCACACACACACACACACACACACACACACACGCACACGAGGTAAGCTGAAAAATTGCGGAACTTTCAAGTTGAACTCATATCGAATATCAACTCTACCAACTCATTTTTAGGGAGTAAAGAAAAAAAATAAAAGGCATTTTTCAGAAAATTTTGAAAATATCTTATAGGTTTTATATGAAACTTAAAATGATCTACGAAAAATCAAAAGATCATAAACCACTAAAATATATGTATTTCAATCGAAATCTCCACGTTCAAGTTTTCAAGAATTACGTTACTTCTCTAAACATCCTCTATTCTAATATATGGGAAAGTAAAGATGTAATTATATGTTACTTTTACGTAAGTTTACGTTGATATATTTGAGACTCTCTAACAGTAAATTTTATAGTAATCCATTACAAATAAACATTGTTAAATTGAAATATACGAGTGTTACATTTTTAGTTAATTTTATTTTAGACTTATACTAGAGGTGTCAAGGTCTTACTGTAAGACGGACAGAAATATCCCTTGTTAAAATTCAGCCAATTACTTTCAGTTTCTTCTTCTTGATCATGATCATTAAATTCATTTTCAAATTATATTCTTTCACTCCTTAAAACGGGAACACTGAGTTATGAAAAGGAACGCCTGACAGAAGGAGCTCTTCAGGCGCAGAGTAGCCAGTTCTTCTAGGGAAGAAAACTGTAAAGAAATCCTGCGGACCGCAGGCAGTGCGGTTGGCAGTTCTATAGTGCTATTTTTCTGATTCTGCATCTCAAGCCCCTATAGCCACAATGGAATATCACTCGGCATTTCGCGTCTTTCTCTGTCATGCCGCTCGAAGACGCATGTTCGCAAGCACTGTTTGATATGGTCGCAATCATGCGGTATCTGGCGGTACGACTCTGAACGTCGCGAAATACCGTGACATATTCCATCGTGATGACGGGCCTTGAGAGGCAAAGTTAGAAAAATCGCAGTATAACCATTGTGGTAGCCCTGCTCAGTGCCCTTAACGCAAGACTTAACTACTGAAAAGCAAAGTTGCAATAAGCCAGACCGACATAATGACAAATTTGGCAATAATAGTACAACTTTCGATACCAACATGTTAAAGACCCCGACAATAAAGAATTTGAACTTCTAGAGAACTTCTAGAGAAAAAAGAGAACAAATTGCGGTAACGGAAACAACTAGGAAACTGGGAGGTTCGAAAGTTATAGATGACCACCTTTTATCACAGAGTAGCGCAGGTGAAAAGAGAGTTGGCAGAAAGATCCGTAATGATAGATAACAAATGTAGAATTAATTTTCATAGTTATATATGTGGGCCATTTTAATCTATAGGAGCAAATATCTTGGAAACTACACATCGGATCAAACAAAATGGTTAATAAAAGTTATTTGTTTTGGCAGGGGACATCCAATGATTCCAAACTCCACCCCCTGTACCCAAACCCCCTGGGGGTGGGAGAGGGGGAATAAAAAAATCTCAAATAGGAACCCCCCTTTTTATTGTAGATTTGGATTCCCTAGAAAAAATTACTCCTATTTGACCTACGATTAAAATTATTTTGGCTGCAGATTGCACTGTAATCGACAAAAATTAAATTGGTTAAAAAATCATCAAAAATTGAGTATTTTTCTAGAAAAACACATGATTTTACAAAAATAAAAGTAGATGTAAACGCACCTCGTCCCCACTTACGGGAGTGGAAATTATTTCAAACTCTTCAATGGGAAACCCATTGTATAATCAAATCTTGGTTTTCCTGCACCGAATAGAATGTTTTGTTTATATTATTGATGCAAATTTATTTTTAGATGACTTTATCAAATATCCAACTCCATCATCCACCCGCGGCTACAAAGGATGAGGTGCGTCAGTGAATAATGGTGCCCCAGGATATCTATTTTGAAAATATCGTTTACATTTACTTTTATTTTTTGATATCTTATCACAGTATGCACTAGAAGAAGGAACGACGGTAAAAACTCATTTATTTTACAGAAAATGATAGAATGTAGTTAACGTCGTGAAACACAAATGAATCCTAGTTTTAAGCAGCAACTTCAACTCTAGAACTGACCGCAAACCAAGTTATAATACAGACGGGACAGAACACGAATAGGCAGAAAATGAAAACGGACGAAAACTTAGATTCTTTGCAACTTTCTATATTTTAATAATTTCAAACTCTTCCGGAAGAAAGATGTCCACAAATACGTGGGAAGCCAGAGGCTTAAGACCGAGGGTTTTTAAAAGTTCTGACCACTCTCTTCTAGAATACACATTGCGTTTAATTGAAATATGAGTTAAACCTACCAAACGGTAAAGTTGTAACGGAATTGCCTCTAAAACTTTTAAATAGATTTGCTGATAAAGATATTCAAAACCTGTAGTGAACAAGATGAATAAAATATTTTTTCTAGAAAACAATAAACGAAAATTCGATGAAGAATGGTATAATTTTAAAAAATGTGTTACAAACGCTGCACCTGAAACTTTGGCGACAAGAGGAAGGAGGCACCGCAGAAGAGAATTAAGAATATGGAACGAGGAAATCAAAACAATAAAAGTAATGAATATCTATGTGAGATTTCTTCAAAGAAAGTTCAAGGAAGATAAAATAAAATAGGATACAAAATCAAGGATACAAAAAGGTAGTCCGACAAGCCGAAAAACAATCCTGAGAAAAAGTTTGTCTCCAATTTAGAGCATGACATACATAGAAGGCAGTGGTCAGCTTCCAAAAACAGCGCAATTTCTGAGGTTCGTCTAGGTCTGTATATTAATGGAGCATTGAGAAATGAAAATGTAAGAAAAGAAGTGGGTTTAGACAGCATACAAGACAAACTAAAAATGAATAGAAAAAACTGGCGGGATCCTCTGAAAAGTATGAAAAATGAGGGTTTGAGAAAGCACGCCTATTATATGCCAAACGAGAAAAGAGGAATAGGAATACCTAGGAAGGGATGGTCTTTGCTGAACTAGCTAGAATGCCCTAATCCTTGATGAGGAAGATAATGATAATAATGACGAAATTTTCTCAAATATCTCTAATTGGTGGTTTTGAGGGAGATTGATATAATCCCTGAAAGAAGAAATTGTAATATTTGTAAAACACATTATTCAGTGGTGGAACACCAAGTCTACCACTAGCCAGAACCATAACTCATGTTTGCTTATAACGCTTTGGCTACGGAATATGGTAAATGAAGTCTTGTATGTTAATGTGCGTTTTGTTTGTCCTGCAATCACCAACTCAAATTCCACACATGCTGTTGTTAAGTTTCATTGCATTTACTACGTACGAAGGTGCGTAATGTCAACGTCCGACACAAGGATGACAATAGAGATAAATTGGAGAAGGAAGGATTCCGTGCGGTCTGTAACCCGTTTATTATGTTATTGCTCCGGTATCCAATTCAAAATTATCAAAAGATACGACAGAAACAACCGATCAGAGCAGCGCATTAAAAAGGTTTACTTTGGTAGTAAATCGTCCGAATGCCATCTGCTAATTAGCTGATGCCAAAACTTCTCCTGCTTCGTGACCAAAATGTCCCGTTTTACGAAGCTTCAGTTAGATACTCGAACTAAATACGTTGACGCAGTCTATAATTGTTGATGTAGAGTGAAATTATTGGAGAACATAACGATCTACTATTTTTTCATGAAGTTATAACACGAACTCACTAACAATGTGGGTAAGTTCTGAAAGTCGAAAAATGCCTCTAACAATTGTTATATCAATGTTTTAGATCAATTATTCTTCCATGGCGTTTTTTATTCAATTTTCCTTAATCGATTGAGTAATTTCCAACTGGTAAACATTTAATCTAAAGTACGCAGCATTTTTCACTTCACACTAGTTCGGGGTTGTGAATGTTACGTTCAGACATTTGGAAAGGATGCAAGAGGGAGTTACGCGTGTTTTAGAGTCGGGGCCGGATGCAACGTAGATCGAAAGACTTAAATGGCAATGGCATCAGTGTGCTTGGCGATGGTACTGAAGACTTACTTGATCCACATCCTTTTACATTGCTGTTGCACCAAAACGTGGAGAGGAATATGAATGGCAATAGGTAACAAGTATTTCTTCCGTCATAGAAACGTAACGCTCTCACAGAACATATTAGGTCTCACTTAATGAAAGAAATAAGAAAATTTCTAGCAAAGGTTTGTACTGTTTGGGAAACGTTAGTTAGGAAGTGGGAATATTACTAATTAATAGTATGAGCGTAGCCTGTACTGGAGAGGAAGTAAATAGGTAAATTAAAAATAAGTTAATCGATAATTAAGTTAATAAGTTTATAAGTAAATAAGTGTAGTAATAAGCAAATAAATAAGTAAATCAATAAACAAGTAAACCATTAAATAATTAAATGAGCTCAGTAGGAGCAAATGGGAGTGAGAGTTCGAGAAGTAAGCGTAGAGGTGAGGGTGCGGACGGCCTTCTGTGAGGCTGTTTCATTTCAGTTGCTGAGGAGGCCAAAGACTGGAAGTACACAACACGTGACATTCGGTCCAGGAAGTAAATAGTTTTTAGAAAATTAGGGTGATCAGCATCTACTCGAATTATAGTGGTAGATTTTCCCCTTCAGAGTTTTTCACTTAGCCATAGTATATGGGCTCTTTTCCGCGGCTTTGATGCGATGGATAGACCACTCTGGGGTGAATAATAGAATTCGAAAGGTTACAATGCTTTAGGATGTGTATTTTCTAATAACTCAAATATATTTGGCCTAGCCACTTAGTTTCAGATTATATAATGTATCTCAGCAATAAATACCTATTTAATTAAAAAATAATTTTACATTGTGGATGAAAAATAAGAAAGCCAAGTGATTATCCTTTTCAATTCCGGTCCGTTATTTTTATCATCAGATTTCAAAATTAAGCACGTGTGGGTTATCTTTAGGTTCTCAATGTGTGGCGACTCAGTGTACAAGAACTATTGAAAGAACTATAATACATCATGCCATGACATCTGCCTACAAAAGTAATCCTTCATATCGGAAAAACAAGATTAATATAAAAGATTGATCTGCGAGATTTTTTGAGATCCAGTCAACATGAAGACCATTTTCATCGTTGCCGTGCTGTTCCTGGCCGTTCAGGTAAATTACTTCTGGAGTTCGTTTTATAAGCACATGGTTTTAAAGTACGTAATTAACGAGTACATTTCAGTACTGCAACAGACTTAGAAATATTGCAATTGTTTATTTGAAGGATAAGCTGTTTGCATACATCGTGGCATCGGAAGATACTGTAGTAAACCGCCTCTCAACTACCACTTAATCGAGTCTTCTCTTAATTTTAGTAATTTTGCGCAATAATATTCGTGTAAACCTCTTTAGTGTGAATGCTATCATGTCAATACTATCGTATGAATGCTTTAATGTGAATAAGAAAAGTGTCAGAGCTCAAAAAACGTAATATTTTAAGTGTAATTGAAGAAAAATGTTTAAAAAGTACTATTTTTACTAATGAAAAGTTCGTACAGTTCACAAGACAGTCATTGTAGAGAAAAATACTTTGATTTGGTCGAGAAACAAATGGTTTCGCACAGGGAAATAAAATTCTCAGCAAAGTGAATTTGGTGTCACTTTTCTTGTGCACCAACCAATAATTTTGTAGCGGAAAACAGGTATATTTCAAATGACAGTTTTAGTTAATAGGCAACTTACGCGTATACCTCGATTCGTCATTGCTAGGAATGTTTGTACGGTCATAGTAAGAGAACAAGTGTAAGTGTATGGTAAAGAGTGCAAGATATGCGTATGTGCACGTGTATGTTTCATCATTGCAGGCCAAACTTCATCGAAGCCAAGACCTCAGTGCCCCTCGCATAGATCATAGTTCCGTGGCAAGTGTGCAACAGACCGTCGATGTAGTCAGTAAGTTATCAAAAATCAATTTACATTACCTACATTAAGTTATGCATCTCCTGTCTGGGCCGCAGCATCCAAAACAAATATTCAGAAAATCCAAACTTTCCAAAATAAATTCCTAAGAATAATCACAAAAGCACCCTGGTTCATCCCAAACTCTCAAATCCATCAAGAACTCGGTATCACACCTATCACTGTACATTTTCCCCTTCTATCCGCAAAATTCTATAACAAAATTTCTCGAATACCTTCAGCTATCCATTTCAAACTTGGCAAACAGAACCCTCATCGTAAACGATTAAAAAGGAAATTACCCAGAGAATTTTTTGACCCTCCTTAAACAGACTGGAAGCGATTAGCCTTTCCGCGCAATATAAAGTGCTACTGAAAATGTAATAATCACGATGAAAGAAAATATCTTGCAAACTTACTATATAAAATAAAATCAACTACTGTACCAGTCGTTCACGGCTGCTGAGGGCCTCAGGCCAAGCAAGAATAAATAAATAAAAAAAATCAATTTTCACTAGTACACACATCTATGATCCGTTAGTGAACATTCATTTCATAGACCAAGTTCGCAACCTTATTTTTTACCTATTTATTTACCGCACAGAAACAGATTAATTCTTTCTGGAAACAAAAAAATAATAATAATAATAATAATAATAATAATAATAATAAAATAATAAACTGTAGACGCTTCAATAGAACGTAATTTCTACATTACTTGCAATTCTTACATATTACACTTGCTAAAAGTTACAACTGTGTAATTTTTAAAAAATTAAACGGTCATCAAATTAATAGTTATATTACGTTGTTCAATGCATTTAGCTCTACCCACCCAAATGGGTTTTAAACCGATTTAAAGTCGTTTTTAGGAAAATTGTGTTTTTAAAAATTGCTTTTATTTAACACCAATGTGGGCAAAAACTATTCATATTTTGAAAAAATGTACGATATCTTATTTAAATATTTATTTTTGGAGAAAATATTTCATTATGAAAATTTCTAGGTAATTTTGTAGATGCAGAAAAGCTTTAAACTTTTTTAAAGAAAAGCTTTGAAAGTTTTCCAAAACTCCGATAATTCAACGATAGTCGGATCTGCGTGATTTTTAATAAAATACATTACTCTACTTGAGAGAAAATTGAAGAAAAATTTTGAGCTATTTTTTGAGAAAATTTTAAAAATGACGCTGATGTTCATGTAAAGTACCCACAAATATTAAAATAAGCATTTCAAATTCAGTGGGCGGCAACAGTAGCCATTTCGTTTGAAATATCAGTTTTGATAATCATATTGCATACAGTTTAGTCACTAGTTTTGTTCGCGGACGAACGCTCGGTCGTATGGACGGAGACACGGACGGACGGACAGACGGTCGAAATATTGGACGCCCGGAAAGGCGGACGGACCTTTTGCAGTAAATCACTTTTCCGGTATCGTTGTCACACAAAAGAAGGTTTCTGACTTTACAGTGAATTACAGGAAGTTATCTACAGCACAAAAAGAATTACCAATTTTTTCGGTATCAGAGACACACAATACGTATTTTTCTATCGAAAAAATCGCCGTTTTTCGCTACATTACCATCTATATTCCACGTAAGTAAAGAAAACAAAAACGTGCCTGTTTATGTTCGTTGATGAGCTCTAATAGCAAAACTACGTAGACTTAACACATTCTTAATTTTGTTTTGTCTATTAACTTTCTTGAATACCTATTACATAAAAGTAATGTAATGCTGTGAATCTCTAGCTAACGCGCTCTGGACTTAACATTTGTTCTCGTTGACAATATTTTTATTACCTTGTGTATATTACTATTTTTTCATTGATAATTTTAATTGTGTCGCTCAATGGGATTTTGTAATTGATTTGTTTGTTTATGCTTCTTCTTAAATTTGGCGTGCTATCATAGGAATGGGTGGGTGATGGACATGGTAATAAATATTAGAAGGACAGCCTTCTTTCTCCGCTAGTTGGAGAAAGGAAGGTAGCGAAATTTGCGTGGTCTGACGGAAGAGCAGTCCTCATGGCCCGAGTCTCGCCACGTAAAATAAGGCATCAATTCAATTCAATTCAATTCAATTGTGGTCACTGCCAGGATCGAGTCCTTAGGTCGACTGCTCTGATTGGTCATTTCCGTAGTTTCGTGGTGACTTGCTGTTAGATGCTGGAATAGCAGCCAACACAAAAGAGCATAGACATCGATCAAGTCATACTTCCTCATCCCACTTCGTTTCCATCCTAAGGCAGATCGGTAGGCGATCCCCCTTACACATCCTCAATTCCGGAGAAATCCTCCGGAAAGCTTCACAGACACGAAGTGCAGCGGCAAGTTTTGAGAGCTTTATCTGAGCCTTTGAGAGCCTTAAGTATCTGTTTCTTGATGGGTTAAAGAAATTAACTATATTATTAATTTACAATGCACGCAAAAAAATTGAAAAAAAACTATTCAGCCCCCATCCACTTGAAAAAAGTCATTAGATACCCATGAATTCGGAAAAAATGTAACTGAATTCCATTTCTTTCATCTCAACGCCTTTCTATTTATACTTTTGTTTACGTAATATTAAGAACACCAGAAAATAAAGTTAATGCATTTGGTAAAATATAATGAATTTTTCTCCTGTTTCTGTAGCAAGTGCCCCCAAGTACCCCGCTCCTCGCGTCATCAGCGGCATCCAGGCCTCCCGTGGTCAGTTCCCGTACCAGGTTGCTCTGTACCTGAACGGCCGCTCCTTCTGCGGAGGTTCCCTCATCTCCACTCGCTGGGTGCTCACCGCCGCCCACTGCGCCTCTGGGTGAGTAGGAAACTCAAATTCGTCTGAATGATTTTGCACTCTCTTCACCCATATTGAGCCATATAATTGATCTGGAGTTGAAGTGCATTGAGTTTTAAATGAAATATAATATTAATAATTTTGTTAGTAATAAGTTTTAACAGAGTTGTAATAATTCCTTTAAATATTAATTTTTATAGAATCAGTACCTTCACCGTCTATCTGGGGGCTCAGAACTTAAACAACGCCGATGAAGAAGGACGTGTGATCATTGAGACCACATCAAAGATCGTGCACCCCAGTTACAGCGTCATCCTCATAGCAAATGACATTGCTTTAATCAACTTGAATCAAGACGTGCAGCTCAATAGTAAGTGTTGTTGCAAAATACGTCAATAAATATCAAGTTTGTAAAGTAGTCAATTTTTCATATACTTCTCTACTCAAAATGCGTTGGTTTTAAGAGTGTCAATTTATCTTCAGCCATAGTTCTCAACTAGTTTTTATTTTTCATGATAAATTGCAAAGTTGACCCCAAACTGAATCATTCACAGCTGGTTTATGTGACGTGAATAATGACAAAATAGTTTTTCAGACTATGAATTACTTTTATTTCATAAAATGAGTATTTGCTTATGATTAAGGAGACATTAGAGTAAAAAACTACAGCAGAAGGAAATCAAACAGCTTCCCAGAATTTGTAATTTTCTTCCTAATACTAAATTTCTAGGTATGAATTTGACTCATTCATAGCACTCTACTTAGCCTCGCAAGAGATTTTATAGAATAAAAAATGTTTCTGTCTCCCCCTCTCCCTTCCCCTCTCCCTCTCCCTCCCACCCCCTTTTCCTTTCCTTCCCCAGTTCCTTCACCCTCCAACCCCCTTCCTCTCTTTTGTTCCATTGTATTGTATTTCAGAATTATTGTTCTGAGATACAAATTTCTTTCACATCGCACCGGCCAGTGATTTGTTTATAATATCGATGTTTATATCAATGACACAATGCATACTAACATATCAGTGAGTTATTAATACGATGAAATCAGTACAAATAAGATCAGTAAAAATAAGAATATGCTTCAAATATTTATAACGAAGTAATAAATCTGCGACGTATGGTGACAAGATTGGCATTGCATGGATTTCATTTCAAAGTGTGTGTAACTGAACAGTATCATGAACCAAGTGAAGACTGTGTGTGTAAACTCTGTGGCAAACTGTGTAGGAGATATCACGTAATGACGTGTGAAAATAGAGTCACAAGCATCAACACATTTTGCTTTGAAGAGTATCAAATCATTGCAAATTGTGCGCTTTCCTTATTTAATTAAAAGAAGCCATGTCTGTCAACTTACTTCTTACAACTTACTACTTACAACTGCCGTCCGATGACTTCTCTTATTACTCCATTTAAAAACACCGCATCAGAATTCCCACAAATATTCATAAACTTCTGAGCTAGTGAAATTTTATGTAATGTCCTTTCCTTTAGTCATTATCAAGTAATAACAAAAAATCACAATTGTAAAAACAAAACATGTAAATAAGTTGCGTTTTACGACTTAAATATTTCTGGTTCCGATTTTTCCCTCTTTATAGGCGTTCATTATTTTGTGCATAGTAAAGAATACACGAGTACATCATGCACATAACAAATTACTTCACATTATAACTTACTCTTATGTGGGGAGCTAAACAGTGGAAGAGCTTAGGATTCTAATAATTAATTTGATCCCTTGAGAAATTTCTACAATTCACTCCTCACTTCGCATGGAATTAATACTTTTCGTACAAAATGCCAACGTCTCAATAATAAGAGAAAAGAAAACATTTTTTTAGACAGCTTCTAGTGAAAGAGGATGAAAACTTTGAAGGCATGCAAAACACATTAAAATTTAAACTTTTAGCCCTACTGCTGAAAGTCAGACGATGCTCAAATGCTCAGATAAAACTGTGAATACAACGAAGAAAACGCAATATTTTTGTCTGGTTGCATCAGCTACCACTGATCTTCATATAACAATGACTTGTATACTTGAATTAAAATAAAAGGATTATCAGTGTGTCTGTCAAAATAGTAGTGTTTCACACACGTGGCAAAAGTAATCTTATTTTCCTTGTTGTAATGTGCCACCCGGTCTATCGGCTTTGTGTTGCAATATTTCCTACTTGCAAAATAAAATGCAAATTTTGCCATTCGTAAAATAAATAACTATTGTTTACAATTGCTTCCTGCATCAAATAATAAATTTATTATTATTATTATTATTATTATTATTATTAATCATACAATTCGTTACGATAGATTCTACGTATGCACCTACAATTTATAGTTCTTAATATAACTAATAAAGTATTAACATTACATCATATTTACGCTTTTTTAGTGTGAACAGGCCTGGCAAAGCTCCGTATCCGTTACTTGCCCCTTTTATTTATTTACGTCAAAAACAGTTAAAAACTGCGTGTGACGAGCTATGGGAAGAAGTGAATTTTATGCACGTTTTCATAATTCTGTGGTCTCTATCCTAAACCACATTCTAGTCGAATTTTGAATACAGAAAAGAGAGTTTTTTTTCGAGTTTTGTTGACAAAATATTCGCTCCTATATAATAAAATATATTTTCAAAGGTAAATTATCTATAAATTCCTGCCCTGAACCCTCATGTTCTTCATGAAAGAATAATACTTTTTGCCGCGATAATATGAAACACGATAATTTGAATAACTATATTTCCCACTGAAATTCAGAAGACGTGCACAAATAATGAAGTTACATTTATGTCCAGAAGCAAAACAAGGGACCATCTCAGTATTTGCTCAAGGATCAGGGAAACTGGACGAAAAACCTGATCGAGATGGGGGCCATCAACCCAGAAACTGTGGTACAATACTTGTTACAGGTTCTTTAGAATTATACAGTCCAAATGATAAATAATTACATTAACTATCATTGTTAAGATTAATGTTACTTTCCTTTTTGATGCTCGGTATAGTCTCGAATTGTATAGAAACAGTTATGCAGCAGAAAAGATTTTACTTGGGACTTAAAATTTTCTATTGAATTTAATCGTTTAATGTCTTCTGGCAAAGTGTTGTAGAGTAATGTACATGAATTGTATGTGAAGTTTTTGTAGTGAGCTGTTGATACTGCCACCTGGTGAATATGATTACTACGTCGTGTGTTATACTTATAGACATCGGCGTTTGCTGAAAATATATTCCCGCCCTTAAGTAAGTCATTTTTGACAAAAACTACTGATTCGTAAATCAGGAGACAAGGTAATGGTAAAATTCCTAGATTAATAAAGAGTGACTTACAAGAATCACGTGGGTTGGATTTGCTTATTATTCGTACAATTCTTTTTTGTAATCTGAAAGTCTGTGAGCTATAATATGTGTTTCCCCAAAATATTATGCCATATCTCAGGCGGGAGTGAACATTGGCAAAATATACACAACGAGCTGTATGAAGGCTGACGGAATTTGAAAGAATTCTGAACGCGTAGCATAATGAACTTAATTTTGTGTTCAATTCATTTAAGTGGGCATTCCATTTGAGGTTTGACTGAATTGATAGACCTAATATTTAAAGATTATATCTAAAGACGCTTATATCTAAAGATGGAAAATGACAGTATTACTAAGACGTTTCTTTATTGAGCATGAATGATTCCCTGTTCTCATGTGTTTCTGTCCTTTCAGAGATTTGTCTTTCATCATCAACCCTTGATTTTGGAACTGTCGTGCCTACGACGAAATCTTATTTTAAAATTTTCTTTTTTAGATTTGATCCAAACCATCTCACTCGCTTCTGGTCCTGATCTGTACGAAAACGCTGCTGCACGTGTCAGTGGATGGGGGAAGATATCTGACGGTAAACAGTAAATATTTTTTTAAACTTACGTGTAAAATAAGTCGAATTTCTCAGAGGCATGTACTAGATTTCCTATTTTTATTTTAGACATACTGAATTATTATATATTCAGTGTACTCCATTACACTGCTGGGCCACGACCCGTTTGATCAATGACGCAAGAGAAACTAAGTGAAACAGAAATATAGATTTAGACCCACAAGAACCACCCTATTTTTGCAGGTATCAAAGTGATGCGTTATAAAAGATACCGTTAATCAGATAATCAATAAATATAATTATTAAGAAATTTTTGTGTTTGGTATCCAGCACAGTTTCAATATGGAATCAGTCTTGCAGAAAACAAATTACTTGTCACTAAAATTTGAATATTGCCTTCTATCTATATTGATCTACCCAACCATTTCCTCTAAGATACTGACTCCAGATCAACAGGCCTGTTGATAATGATTATGAAGCTGCAATACTTATAGTGCATAAAAATAAGCGCCTTCCCTTCACTCAACCATTTACAGGCAATTGAAAGAAAGAACCGTACTTTCCCTTTCAGAGAGCACCGCTGTCAGTCCACAGCTGAACTACGTGGACCTGGCAATTATCTCCAACGACTTGTGTCGGCAGACCTTTGGCACCTACATCCGCACGTCCAACATCTGCACTCAGGGGCTAGGGGATCGCGGTGTGTGCAACGTAAGTACAGAAAACGTTTTGAGTAACAAACTGCTATATAAATACAGAGCTGCCATGTTTTAAATGTAAGAGTGCACTCTGACATAATTCAAACTTAAATAATACACGAAATTGGTAAACATTTGACCAAACTAATGATCTCATTTGCCGATAAGCAGACAGTTCAATTAATGATTCGTAGTTAGCCCCTTTATTAACATTTTTCTTACCCAATTAAACCATAACCATTCTCGTACTTATACTTTAACCCTTATGTGACGGGAAAGGTATTCAAGTACCTTTCGTGTTTTCAAAAGTAGTGTCTCTTACAATTAGTGAACCCATTTTGTGTTGCTGCTCAGTGATATCTCTAATCTTTCCCTTTACCATTTTTTAACATATTTCATACATACAAAAAATTCAATTTTCTTGAAAATTCGATGAACATTTTCCCCCCTTTCAAGGATGGGAAAAGCACTTATATAGAATTATGTTGATATCTGTAAAATTAATCATCGCAATGAATACATACGGGTTAAGTTGTTTGTCATTTTCTTTGGAATCTTTTGACAGATCCACGACACCTATTGACTCTGTAATCAATTATTTCAATTATGTTAGTTATGTGATTGAAACAACCAATTCAACAATCAATTTTTAAAAGTATTAAATTGATATTGTATTAGCTCAATTGTTACCACAATACTTTGGTATACATATTGGCAAAGAACTAAGTAAACTTACCTTATCACAAAAAAAATAGAACCTCATTGACGACTGAGTGGTTCTTTACACTGCACGTTGCTGAAAAATAACTCGCTATAAATAAATAAATAAAAAGTGTTGTCCGGTTTCAAATATAGTGTATTTAAGCTTAAGATATTTTCAACAGCATAGCTATTCACATTAGTACATCATCAGAGCTATCTGAAAAATTACATGAATACATGAAATATAAATTATACAAATTATTTACAAAAATTATATAAAAATGTTAATGTAGCAGATGCATAAGAAAACTATATGTTTTATTTATTATTAGAAGGTATCTACATCACCAGCAATTCTATTAACAATAGCTATGTTCTCCAACAATCAAAATACTCAAATCACCATGTCTGATCACGCAATATAAGAAAATATTGTTGCTAGGGCTTATGGACAGCATAGGTCATGATGCTCAGACGGTCAGCACGCTTGCTTCTATTGATAGTCGATCTTCATGTGCGTCAAACATCATATTCAATACTCGCCAATTGTTCTTTCACAGAAAACGCTCCATTTTATTCAAATATTAATTTTTTAAAACATTTAATAAATTGAAAATAATCCCAAAGCCATGAGCATTGAGATATAAGTTTTCAGAAAACACTACGCAGACGCAATTGATTGGTAATATGTCCGCAAAAGATAGTCAATTTTACAGCAGGTTTGCCTAATAATACCTATGGAGGCGTTCAAAAGCCAACTTAATCCATCAAACAAAAGTTTCGGAATGAACAGTTTAAGTTTTTATCCATGAAAAAATCTATAATTTTTTCAGCATATTTTGAATAAACTTATTCTTTGTTTACAATTAAGGGTATGTTTTCAGCACTTTAAAAATGTATTTACTCAATGTCTCTCCGATAGAAAAGCCACTTTATATATAGGTACTAACATTGTCAACTGAAAAGTATTGACAAATTCTAAATTGTATTGCCACAATATTTGAATGATTTCTAAACATGTTATTTTATTAAGCAAATACGCCCAGAAAAACATTTTTATTACAAAACGTTACCAGTATTATTAAAGTAACTAAACAGTACATAAAGTAAAATAAAAATTGCCTAAAATGCAAATAAAAATGTGTTCATTGCCTTAATGATGCAGTCGTCATTACTGGCAGGTTCTTCTTGAAGGATACATCTTGCAGACTTCAATTTTTTATAATAGTGGCGATGAAAAGTAGGTATAAACTTCAAGAGGTCTATTACATCCTTCTTTTTTGCCACAGAGGTCGGTCTCGATGTGCTATAAATAAGATCTTTTGGGATTAGCTATATTCTCTAAAGGACGTCTGATTCCATTTTTCTTTTGGATATTAATTTTTCTAAGTGACATTTCTGGTAGGAATGTAATTGTATATTTGATAGCAAATGGTTCAGCCTTCGAAATTTGGATCCTCTCATGGTCAGTCAGTTGACTGGTTTACATTCAACACTTTTTTTCTTGTTGGTGATACGTTTGTTCAAGTTTTCTGTCGAATGGAAGTCTTCATGGTTTATTTCTGAAAGGAAATACTTATTTGTTTTCCTGCAGCCAAGAATGATATTATACCAACCCCTTGCAGAAAAGATGTGGCTACTATTTCCTTGCTCTTTTTTTACAAAAGAAATATCTGAAACAGTTCAGTTCAAAACAGTTCGGATAAACATCGTCTGTCATGAGGCCAAGGAGTTAATCACAATGGTCACCGAAACAACTGATAAAATGTTCATTTGCCAGAGCAGCTAGCCCGTTCTAGCGGCAAACCTTTTAAATGTGAAGTTCGTCGTCTTGGCCACTCACAAAAGTTAGTGAAATACAACTATGTTATTACAATTTTTTTAAATAGTCAAAAGCTCCTGAATGCATCTTATGATGATTACAATTACTATTGTTGTTGTTGTTATTATTATTATTATTATTATTATTATTATTATTATTATTTCTATTATTATTTCTATTATTATATGGATTATATGGAGCATCATTATTATATGGATTCCTATATATGGAAAAAAGTAACCATCCAAAACGAAAGCTTTCCCTAAAAATCTTACATGTTCACTGGCCCAGATTAACTTTATCTCATAGCTCTGAAAATGTTTATTTCCAATTAGAGAAAAGAAATTCAACTTTTCTAAAACAAAGGCCACCTTGTTATAACAATCCCCAATTGCCCCACGCAGGGTGACAGCGGCGGGCCCCTGGTGGACCTGGAGAGCGGCCTGCAGATCGGCATCACCAGCTTCGTGTCGTCCGACGGCTGCCAGAGCGGCAACCCCAACGGCTTCGTGAGAGTCTCCTCGTTCGCCAACTGGATCGCAGACAACACCGGCCTCGATCTCTAAGCATAGTTGCCACACGGAATCAGAGAAATTTCCCCAAAAGTTTCGAGAATTTTTCATTAAAAGGTATTTTAAAATGTATTAAATTTTTTTTTCATTTTAAAAATGTAAAAATTTTTTAAATGTCAAATGATGATTATGTTCTAATACTTTTTCTAGTAAATCGCTTAAATAATTGTAAATACATTAATCATTAGCTGAAAAACTGTCTTTTTGGTCTAAAACTATACACAGGAAAATGTTCGTTTTCCTAACAAAATGTAAAATTATACTTATCCATAGTTTCAACTTTTGAAAAATAAATTCAATATTTCTGATATTTTTATTCTCCTGAAAAGAACATTGTGTTCTTCACAAATAATCATACCTCATCCGTTCCCCATTTCTCCCTGCAAGCTACGCATTTCCCCGTTTGGGAGAAAACTTGCCCAAAGCCGGACTGCGGAGAAAACTTGCCGCAGTCTGCCTAACCTCGTCTCTAAGCCAACCAAACCTATTTTGCGAATTGGTTTTGCTTTCTATGTAGTGTAGTGACACACATCTTAGAAAGCTTCCGAATAAATACATTTATTTGTTGACATGCATTCAATTGCATCGCAAACTTCACGTTTCAACATGGTTTGCTGAAACAACTAAATGAATAAATCGTAGACTTATTAATGTCAACGTTTAAATGACAAATAAAATAAAACTACTTTAGTTGCATCACAAATTCTCCCCGCTACATGATAAGAATTATTGCCTGGAACTGAAATCAGGGATTTTCGTCCGATTATGGAACAAATACTACTACCCTAACAGACTATTCTAAGAGGCATTTGTATCCTATGATCGGTGACATTTGATTATCACTGCTTTTGTCACTTACAGTACACTTGCTTTACGGTGCTTTTTATGTTTGGCTTTCTTATGCTCTACCAGAGATTCTCAAATTTTAAGCGATTGAGGGGAAACCAGTCAAAACCACAATCAGGATGCAGGTTTATGACCAAGCACAATACACACAAATACAAATAAATACATATAACAATAGAATTATAAGTTTGCTGATCCGGCTAAGGCAGTAATGCCATGGCGATCTCGGGCGGAAGGATCGCAGGTTCGAGTCCTGCCTCGCGCATGGATATGTTTGTGTCGTCCATTCACCCTTAATATCATCAACCCTTCATATTGCATAACCCCAGGTCTAGCAACCGTGGGGGATAAAAATTGGATTAAGGTTAGAATGATGATCCTCCCCAAACGGAGTCACATTTACTTGCCACGGGATAAATATAACTAAGCCTTGGTAAGGGCAAGTGCACGTTCGCATGGTCCTAGCTCGCCAATTCGCGACCAAAGAAAAATTAGAAGTAAAGTAAAATACAATTAAAACATTTAAGTTTCTCATAAAACATATTTGTATAAGTGGTAACAATGTAAGTAGCCTAATATTTTTTTTATAAACAGTGGCATAGTAAATTCTATTAAAGAATTTTCCATAATTATATGCGTTTATGAAAAAGAACACGTTCACTATTAAAAATTAACAAAAGTAATTTCAATAAACCAATAGTATTTTTAATAAACAATGAGTACGTTTCAGGTTTCTAATCCTTTTACTAATTTTAATAAGCAATTGAGTATGTGTTATGTGGCGACCTGGATGGCCGAGGTGGCTGGAGCATGTGTCAATCAGCGTCACGGTCCGAAGAGTGGTGGGTTCGAGTGGACATGGTTTTTGTCCCTTGTCTTTCATACATGAATGTTGTCGCGGAAGGCCTTGTGATTCTGCTGACCTCAGACCGAGGAGCCCGCAAGAGTAACAGTGTCTAGTGTAAAGGTTGAATTCGTGTTCCCGTGAGGCAGTTATTGGGCACCCGGCGCTGAAAGATGGAAAAAACCCTAGGAAAAAAAAGAACGAATTGTCTTCGATTTGGTTCCAACTTTCCCATTTCAACGTTTTCTTCAAAATACTGTTTCTTCAAAAGATCTGCAAAATTTGAGGTTTTTGAGAAGCTCGTCTCAAGCCTTAGCAGGACTTGAGTTGTCACAGAAAACTGAGTTATACTTTGGTATTTGCTGTATTAAAGACTGATTTTATAACTTTTCAGTGATCTGCAAATTGGGAGGTCTGCCTTGCCCGCGCAATTTGAAAATGCGGCAGAAGCAATGTATTTTTTGCTTTTCTCTAAGTTTCAAGATAATTATTTCTTAAACAATTTGTCACATGTTCGTAGGTTCTTAATCCACAATTATATCGAATGTGTTTATGTCGAAACGATATATTGGATCATTTGTTGTTGAAGACGTTTCTAAGATAATTTTGTATGAAACCAGTTGTTATTTTTAAAAAGAAATAAATGTACATTTCGGTTTTTTAATCTGTATAAATTGTGAGTTATTAAATTGTGATCACTTGTGCAAAAGAAATGAAGCGTGATTGTAAATGAAATGGGATGTCACACATCGGTAAACAATGAGACCGGATGGGTTTTTTCATGAGTAACAAATGTCGTCTCGGTGCAGGTGCACAACATCTACACTTCGGTTTTTCTTTCTTAGCGCAAGAGGGTGTGTCAATAAAATGGAATATCTCACGGTTTTTCGCGCCGTTCTCCGTTGTGCCACCAGGAGTTGCATGATCGCCAGCACTGCTCGTTACAGTCACGATCATGCGACTCTTAGCGGCACAACCGAGAAAGACGCAAAATACCATGAGATATTCCATTTTATTGACATACCCCCTTGCACCAAGAAAGAAAAACCGAAGTATAATGGTGATGATTAGTCCATTTTATTTCCTCAGACACTCCCACGGAGTGGCGCGAGGTGGCTCTCTTCACCTTATCACGCTCTTGTTGACGGCATCGCTGCCGGCGCGGGGTGCGCCGGTGTGAACGGGTGCCGCTGGGCCTTATCAGCGCGCAAGATGGCGTGTGCTCGGCACGCTGCTCGGAGGAGGAGAGGCACCCTTGACTCCCAATGATAACGACGGCCCTTATCAAGTCCGACCGTTCATGGTCACAACCAATCAGGCAATCTTGAGTTTAACAGACTGTTCGTTTCGCTCCAAAAATCTGATGTAATTAAGCCTCGGAGCATAGATTTCAACCTTTTGTAGTTCCGTGCACAAACTCTTAAAGAACGATTGTTTCTTCCCCTTTGATATGGCAACTAACAAACACGTAAAATTCTTAAAACAATACTTACTCTCTAATACAATGCAGTGCCTCTGTCCGGCAGGTCCTAGGGTTCGAGTCCTGACGGTGACAATTTTCCACACTAGCAAGATAGCTAGATCGAATTCAGCCGCTGTCTGGAGAAGAACTCTAGCAGCTAGCTGCTCTGATCGACAGTTTTTCGCGGTTTCCCCGATCAGCAATAGGTGAAAACCGAACAGTGTAACAAACTGGCCACTGACCGCGCACGATATTTCCTTCCTCTTCCTTGTCCTGCCATCACCCCTCACTTACAGACGCTACCATTTACACTGCACAAACTACAATACATGACGGGAGATCAGTCGGGAGCTCAGAACTTGACCCAGCTGGGACGGAGCCCCGCTGGTGGGAGATCCCTAGTTGAGGAATACCCCGCAAGCGGACATAGTTCAGTGCCGGATCTCTCCATCCAGAGGGGGAAGATCTCCGCCACCTTCAGGGATAAGAAATGCACCACACTTACTAATTTCCTTAGCAACGGATGAGCCCAAAAACACTAATCAATATAATACAAGGTATAAAACCTTGGATATTTGCTGTTAAAATATATATAGAACCGTGGATATTTGCTGTTAAAACAGAACAAATGTATTTGATTGTGTACTTTGGGAGTCCTGTGAAGGAGTAAGAGTGGGTGCAGGTGTGGGTATGTCTTGGTTTTTGAGGTGAGAATGTACATGAATAACTGCCTTGGGGACCGGAGGGAATCCCCTAAGTGCAGAAGCCGAGACGCATTTCATGTCCGCGTATAGGTGTTCCAACCTCTGCTAATCCATGTGGAATTTGTGGTGGATAAAGCGAATTTTCGCCACCGAGATCTTGTAGGTGTTTCGTTTCCCTGCTTCTCTCTTCACTATTCTATTTTTGCGAGTAGTAATTTACTTAGATTGATTAATGATTCCAGGCGCGGCAACTGTCTTTATTCCCGTAAGTGTAGTGAATGCTTTCATTGCGTGTAGTAGCTGCGGTTATTCCCCTATTGGCTGACTAGGTCCGGCGCCGACCTACGGTCGGATTACGGGGATTTTGCCCGACCAGATACCTTCTATCAGCGGAGCACCGCCCCAGCCGGGACAAGCTCTATGCTCCCGACTTACAGCAAGGGATGAAGATAGGACAAGGTAGAGGAAGAAAAATCGCTCACGGTCCATGCCCCAGTGCCCCAAGCGGCACTCATATAATTAGAAAATGGTATATTTTATGAATTTACTATTGATGGCTGTACAGTTACCTTCTCACTACATAATTGCATTGTATAAACTGCTCACAAGGCAACAGTATTGTAGAACCTAAAAATTGAAATTAACAATAAAACCATTGTACTACAAAATGTCAGTTCTTAAATGTCTTAAATGTAATTCTTGTGAACCGACGAAGGCATTCAGGAGGAAGAGGAATAGACTTGGTTTTGGTAGAATGAAAAGATTTGTGTTACACTGAATTGCTGTGATTTAATTATGAAGATAGGATTCTTGTTCATTTCTAGTGCTGAAACAATTGAACTGTGATTATCAAACCATGGGGGATAACAATAAATATGTATGTCACTACAGTAAAGAGTTTCTTGCCAAGATATGTTACAGGAGTTTGTAAAATTTAAAGACAAAAAAAATCAATACGGAAGTTTTATTAGACAAATAATTGTGAGAGTGCGAAAAAGCAACAATGTGTACAGTTCGAAGTTTAGATTCTTGTGCGCGCGTTATTTCATTCCAGGAGGAGTAATTTTTAAGATTGTTGAAGAAGGAAAGGACGTGTAATTTTACTAATCAACACACTTAGTAGTGTGGGATCCTTAATACTTTTATCACAAAAATGTTAACATTAGTGATTGTTTTCCTGTGGTAGAGTTTTCAATCATAAAGTTTCTTTGCTGTACATTTTATGATGTGGAAAGTTTTTACGGGGAATTCTACTGGGCGATAGATAAGAAACTGAGATTGTAGAGAGCAGTGTAATGGTTCAATGTCCGGTCAGTGTTAACACATAATGTGTTTAATTGCCTGCTAACATAAAATAAAAGTTTTCACAAAAATATCTTTTGTATACGGAAGTGGGCCTATTTATAACTATTAATTTCAAAGAATTTGAATAAAATATCAAGCTACTGTGATTTTGCCATGTAATCTCAAAACTATTTTTGAAATGAAAACCACCTATTAGAGTCGCTTGTTTATAACCTCATTCAAATGTAATAAAAAATAGGATACATTTTGGAAAATGCTTAAACCTTTCAACACAGTCCAGCGGTAGTTTCTAAACTACCGTGACAGCGTTATATTTTGAGATATATCCATCAGATGATTGTATATAAAGATAGTCGAAACATTACACTCGATAACAGATGAGATTGACACGAGGGTGAAGTGGTTCAGATGCAATAATCATCTGTCGGTGCTCTTGTGAAGTTTACTCTTGGGATATCTGAAAAGTTCATTCTTTCTTTAAAATGTATATTAGTCGCAATAGCCGAAGGTTCTCAGCGACTCTTAAATATTTTACATATTTGATTTTTGTTTTAACATTGGTTATATATACAATACAGTGATTACAGTTATATACAATAGCAATGAGATTATTTTAAAAATTCATAACTTGGCACACAATCTTGGTTAGTATGATAAAATGTACAGGTATAAACTTATATTTTATTAAATAAATTAGTATTCTGGCAAATTATTATAATATTCTGTTGGTACGGCTTGTAATGGATGATTGCTTCAAATATTTCGATGTGATAGGCGCTTTTTCATCCTGAAACTTAGGGCAGACGTTCATTATATGTGACATAGTTCAATCTTACATAAGTCACAAAGGGGTGCGGGTAGTTTGTGAAATAGGTGTGAATGTGTTACGTTAGTATGTCCGGAGCGAAGTCTGGATAGTAGTCATTTGTTCTCTCTTAGTGATTGTATGTATCGAGAAGAAATTTGATTGTTTTGTGCAGGTGACTGGCTTTGTATTTGGTCCATTCTTGATTCTTGTTAGTGAACATTCTTTTGTTCGTAAATTTTAGGACATCAGCTGTGGTGTTAGCTAAGTTGTGAACTATATTGTCTTGCTTGAGTTTTACCAAGGAAAAGCCCGCCGTACTCATCTTCTGAGTCATGTTGTTTTCCATAGATGTTGGGATCCAGACAAACGAGATATCTTTTCCCTTCCGTGATAATGACCGTTCAGTGATTGATTGCAAGATTTCGCATTAGGGTTTACTATGGTTTGACTGGAGTAGGGTGCTTGATGAATTAGTTATATTCTTATTCATGGATAATTTCGCAATATTGTTGGCACACAAAATATTACAGCTAGTTGTACCGATGGCAACATTCCATACTTTGCAACTCATTGTTCTCAATGTGAAAATATCTTCATATTGGAAAGCATATTCAAACTGCCAGGCCGTGAACTGTGTGTTATTCATATAGGTTTCATTAAGTGTATTGGTAAACATTCTAATACTACTAAGTGTTTATTAACAAATTACGAACAAACTGAGAAGAAAATCTCGGGGAATTAAATCATAACTTGGTGTCAAAACTCGTATGGCATGTAAATCGTAATTTAAAACTACGACATCAAATCACAAATATGGCATTAATTCATAACAAATAGAAAATCATTTTCATTTTATATAAATTATAAAATTCTGCGGTGTGTCTGCTGATATCTTTATACAATTACATGCAATATTAAACGTTTTTCGTTGTAAATATGTTTGATGCATCCCTGAGGGATAATACTTTATCCATCTTTTGGCCCCTTTAAAGAGTCTTGTATTGATGGGGTTTTATGAATAGTGCAAAACACTTAGCTTTCACTACCTGTACTATAACTGATATTTTGGAATAAATGTTACAAACGTATATATAAAATGTAGGTGACTCAAGGACAACATTTTGCCAGAAAACATGTGGTAGGAATTGTCATATCACAATATTATACCGAAGTTATGTAGCCCCCTTTATAGCGATGCATCCATGATTCATAGACAACTCCTCCTGCATTGTTAAAGTTCACAAACTCTTAGGGTACCACCTGCCTTCAATCAGAATCTCCGAAATACTTGAAACACTACTGCTACACTCCGAATGAAGAGTATCCGATTGAATTTACGAGTTGCATTAGCGCGTATGTACTTTGATTACTAGGACCCGCATGTTTATGATCTAAAAATGTTAGAAATTTGCAAGCATTTATGACCTAAAAATACGAAAATATGACCATAAATATGAAATAAATATGACATAAATTGTTTGATTGCATCTTCGATACCTTCAAAATCTTTCCTATCTTTATAAAACATTATATTGACATACGTATGTTTAAAAATGTAGCAATTCACAATTCATCCCTTCTCCTTTGGCGCCCCATGAAGACAATTCTACATAATAGTTATTACAATAAATGTATTGAACCGGTTGACCTTGGCACAAAACCTAACAAAACTAAACTAACACTTCCTTCGCATTAGGTGCTTTCTACGCTTTATTTTTCTCCTTCTCTATAACTTGTCCTCCTAATTCACATACATATATATTAATCTATATCTTCTGTATACTATTATATAAAGACAGAACTGCACTGACTTACAGCGCGATTAATCTCTGAATCTACTGAACTCTGAAGCTAATGAAACTTTTGTACTAGCTTCCTTTAAAGATCTGGAGTAACACAGGCTATGATTTACAATCGAAAACCTTACTATATTCACAAAATAATTACTTTTCCGGACATTTTTCGCCTGGCTTTACATCACAGATTCAATAGTGTATCGATGTCAATAGTTTAGCTGCGCGCCAACAGAGGATGAGGTCTGAGATCTACTGTTTTCATCAATGTCCAGAATTATTACGAAATTCATTGGGGTTTGAACAACGCTATGTAAAGTCCGTGATTGATCGTTGGTGATTTGTTTGATTTGAACGTTGGTGGAACATTTGAATGAAATTCCTTACTGAAAGTACGTAGTAAAGAACGTTCAATGTACAAACATTGTCCTTAGTCCTTAGTCCTTACACAGATTGTGGCAAGAAAACATGTGAGTTTTAAAGTATTTAGAGAGTTAAAAGTACAAAAATATACAGTACAAAATATACTGTAATGTACAATGTACAATATGTAGATATCGTATACAGGTATCGTATATTTTCTTAACAATCTCTTCTTTTACAGAATTTGTGAAAATTGAATTGTTTGAAACAATACCGAAACGAAAGTTACTGTTGTCAAAACAGAATACAAGTGCTAAGAGATTGGCAGCCTATTAAAATTCGGAATCGGCTACTCAGAGGCAAGAGCGACTTGCAGAAGAACACACACCATTGAAAACAATACAGTAAAGAAGAAAGCAAATGTGAATAATTTTCTAGGAAGCAGGGCAGCTTTTCGTTATGACTCTCGATTTGACTATTTACACATATCACATGTTCAAATTGGTAAAATGGAAAATACTTTGTATGTTCTGTTGAACATTTTTCTTCAATATGGGCAGTGGACTATTACAGTGGTATGTAATTAAGTAATGGTCCTTTACATATTAAGACTAATCTTGCTGTTGTTTCACATGTCAGTTGCTCCCAGTGAATAATTCATCTATTTTTTCTATAAACTGTCAAAAATTAATTTATCTAAAATATTTATGTCTAATCTAATAACAAAATTCTGGCATTCCTTGGTTTCTATAATTCACATATCAAAATCCATATCATCTTAGCACATTCAAATCAAATAACGAAGCTAATAGTGTTTTGTTAGGTGGTTCAGTACATTGTCAATTTATTGTGTATATATAATGTACAAGTTGGTGGATCAGTATTGCTGTTATGTTGCGATGATACGATGAATTGATTTACCTAAACAAATAAGTTTTACACTACATGTTACTAGCACATAGATCTTTAAACATACATATTTCTGTCATCTTCAAAATAATTATAGAAACAGGCAATTACATTTCAGCATAGATAGTATATCTATATTATATATATACATATATATATATATATATATTGTGACCGTACTTACCCTTGTTGGTTTCATGAGTACACATATCATAAATTTTTGTGATGTTTATTTTGGGCACAGGGGTTCTTTGAGGGGGGTACTTTAATCATCATTATCTGAATTCAAAGAATCTACCGTCACAGAAACAGAATTTATTAAGAAAAAGAACAACAAAACATCTTCACATTACTAACATAATTTACATCATTGACCTGGTCGCAAATTCTTACTGAATACAGACTAAATGGTTTATACTATAATTCTCCGAATATTCCTATCATTACATTTATCATTTCCATTTATATGACCTCCATTTCTCTGGAAACTGCATGCCATTCGTGAACCACCACAGACACCATTGCTCTCGTTACTACTCAGTGAGCACCCTGAACTGGCATTTTACTCGATTACCCCTCTATTTTGTTCATGATTATTGTTACTTATCTGCCCTCCACAACCGTCGTCTTCTACGCGACGCGATGCCGCGTGCCCCCTCGTTGCCGAGAGGTGACCTTGGCGCCAACGATGTTCTGCCTGCCCACGTGTCGCCGGCGGCCCGTTCCCGTGCACCGGCGTCGCCTCACCAGTTTCCTCCTTCACACGACGAATTTACTGTTCCAGCTCACACGGTTCCGCCATGTAATCCCGCATCCACACAGCTACACCGACTATCACTGAACAGCATCGCCCACGAGTCCGTGCACTGTCCTCTTCTCTCGTCAAATTTCGTGATTATTCCTTCCAACTGAGTTTACCACAATCCTTACTCGCAATCATCATTAAGTCCATCACAATTATCCTTCCTTTAACACCAGCCGTCCCGATTATTCTCGATTTATCTGTTCGTTACCACATCGCTCTCTTGTCGCCATCATGCCTCTCACCTCTCTTCGCTGCTCAACTCCCAACTGCCCTTTCGCGCGGTCCGACCGACCAATTCACCACCTTCCGGGCGCTCGTTCACGGCTCGGCCCGATTCGTTCCGCAACGATTCATCAACCTGCGCGCCACTTTTGAACGTTGTGGTGCGCCTATTATTTACGTTTTGACCAATACGGTCAAAATATATATATTCATTACATTTCAGCATAGATATTTTCATTCTTTTTTATGATAACGATGGTGTGACGGTTAGCGTGCCGGACTGTCATACTCAAGTTCGCGGGTTCAAACCCGATCGAAGCCGTGGATTTTAAAGGGCGAAAAAATCCTTCGTACGGAGGGGAAGTAAAGCCTGCTGGCCCATGTTAGTAGATTTACTTGCATGTAAAAGATCCTCAAGCCTAAATGACGTCTCTGAGCTAAATTCAAATCGCCTGTTTCGTCGCCCGAGATAATACCTTCTTTCTCCGCTAGGTGAAATTTGCGTGGTCAGACGGAAGAGCGGGCCTGATGGCCCGAGTCTCGCCACGTAAAATAAGGCATTAACTATATATATATATATATATATATATATATATATATATATACACATATATAAACGTAATTCACGAAAGAGAATTCATGTCAGATACTTTGTTGCCCTACTTCATTACATTGCTTTCTTACTACGCATATAGTAAAAACAGTTTTTCTTTATCATACGCTGTTTGTTTTAGTAATTTCATCACTATGGAACAGATAATGAATAAATGCTTGGCATCCAAAACCTATTGTCTCAGATGGAAATTCATGAAATGAGGAGACCTACTTTATAAAATGCTTTGGAGATTCAAGGTATTCCCAATTACTTTGTTTGAGAAAAGAAATCGATAAGACGACTTGTCTAGTCACTTTCGTGTATTGTTATGGAAAGTGGAGTGTTTTTCGGGAAGATAAATAACAAACAGAGCCTACGGTGAATACTGTCATCAAATTAAAATATTTATTGTCGCTGAACATTTTACGACAGGGCCTTTCGTACATGTGCCGGAACTATAGATTTGAATTCCAATTGTAGTGCATTATTTCTAAATGAAATGTACCGACTGCAGTTGCTTTAATATTTATCTAAGATTTTATCTTTGCCTTGCTTTGTCACTTGGTTTAGTGGTGAAATGTCGTTGGCATTTAAAATTAAATGATCAGAAGTGTTGTCATTGCCAACAATGTTGTTTATTACAAGAGCAGCTTTCGATGGCTTAGCCATCATCATCAGTTTTCTGCTGTCTGGAAGCCACGAAACGACTACGACTCTACGTCATTTAATTGCTTTGTCACGTTCTCGCTTCTGTATTACTCATTAACATCATTGTTTTATAAAGTGTCATAATATTTTCTAGTCTTGCTTTTTATGGGACCTTATTGTCGCGCACGTATTTTGCCATCAAATGGTTTATACATATATTTAATGTATAAGCCACCTTAAATCTAGCATCATTAAAGGTAGCATTTTGAAATGAAGTGAACAATCTAGCTACTTTAAATAGCTCTAAATAGCTGTAAATATTCTAAAATATTATGTAGGGTCAACTGAGGCAAAATAAACTCACATCACCACATATCAATGCAAGAAACATATCCTCCAATTTCGGTGCAAATTTTATTTAATATTTAAATGTGGAATAACTTTTATACCGAACTTTTCAAATGAAGGACAGATACCTGTTTTCAATGGGAGTGACATGTACTGAATTCTGATGCAATGATAACGAATCTGACGAAGCTGCATTGTTTGAATGTAGTTTCCCTTTGTCGAATACGTCGGGTAAATGGTAAATACCAGGATGAAAATACATGCATGCTTGTGTTGAAACATAAAACTGCATATACGGAGTAATAAACACAATACAAAGAATGGTTATGATATACAATAATACGCAGTACAGGTTATGTAAAGCTGCGAAAAGTTTGTTTTGAAATTTTAAAAAATTATGGTTTGGAGACCCCCAGAAAACTGTTTTTACTTTCTCCCACATTACATACGTACTATCTTATGTAATGATGCAACGATTTATTGGCAGAAAAATTCGTATTGTAGATCCCTGATACAAAAAAGTGGAAAACCCTTCGTCCTATATGTAGAAAACATTACTTTTAGCACGTAGGGTAAAAAGAATCTACATTTTGTGGCTCCTTGAAATCGAGGTATTGGTTTACAACAAAACATCTGTCTATTTGTCCGTCCGTCAATCTGTGAACAGTTCTAGCTGTTAAATTGTAAGAAGACTTTTTACCAAAACTGATATTCCACGATCGATCTGGATGACGTCACGATCCTATGCATTTGAAAGGGATATTTCAATTTTGGGGGTTGGTACATCTAATGAAGCCTGGAAGACATTTTCAAGTTTTTCTCAAAATGTCTCCAAATTTTTAAATTTTTCATTGCACAGAGCAAATAGCGCTTACAAAATAGCGCAGGTACAATTCGTGTCGTTTTCCTGCAGTTTTACACGAAATAAAGGCAATGTTAAAACAAGATTTTCTCAAAAACGATCCCAATATATTGCCTAAAACTTTTGTTAGGAGAGTGTAAATTACGCTTATAAAAATGGTGGAAATTAGATTTGCACGTACTCTCAGAATGTATAAAAAATTCAATCTGTTCAAATAACGCAAAACTGTAGGTGCTGTTGTATTACCACTATTTTTTCCGTTCTTCTGAGAATGCCTAGTCCCTAAACTATTCGTAGGATTTTTTCACTTTTATGTTATAAATTTTAGATTATAACAAGATTTTTTCACTTTTTATACATCAGGGGCCCCTGAATAATTTTTCTATTAAAAACTCGCAGTTTCTGCCGCAGCATTACGTAACTTTTTCCATACTACGCATATGCATCCACATCGAAACGCATATACATCCACATCGTACATACGAGAAAATAAAACCAGTTTTTCAGTATTGTGTGCAGTTTATTTTAATAATTTCAGCAAGGTAGAAGATATAATGAATGGCTTGGGATTTAATACCTATTGTTTTTGATGGAAATTCATGAAATGTGGAATACCACTTTATGAAATGCTTTGGAGATACAGGGTATTCCCAATCCCTTTGTTTGAGCGAAGAAATCGATAAGATGTCCTATCGATACACAATTGTTTTTTATTATCTCTTACGTCGTTAATATTTACGAGCGTATTTTATACATTATTGAATTTGTGAGTACAAGTGCTTCAAATTTTTTCATACGAAATTTGACGAAAACGTTTTCTATGAAAATGAGCACAAAATTGCGTAGTTTCAGAAAGGTTTAAATATAATTATCTCAAAAAAAGCTCCACTTCTTGAATGATATTTTGCATATTGAACCAGTTTTTATTTTTCTATAATATTCGTGATGTCATATTTCTACCTTTGTATTAGGAAACCAAGAAATTGAGAAAATGTGAAACAATGAACATGTTTTTGATAAAGTACGATTTCTTTGATATCAATATTTTATGAAAATAAACTAAACCATTATGATACGTATTGTTGTAAATATTGTGTTCTAAATTATTTTTGGTAGAGTTAATTAATTTTGAGTGAACTAAATATTTTAATCTTGAGTAAATTTTTGAAAATTTAAATAAAATCGTATATTGATTGAGTTTTATGCTGAAATAACATTTTTACATTGTTGCTACGGAAACGAATTGTTTCAAAGTTATTTAGATACACATTTTCAATGTTACAAAGCACATTAAAGGCAGCGTATGCGTAAAATAAATTTCAGTCTATAATTGAATTTGACACAATTAAAAAATTACATTGCCCTAATACGTTTACAATTAGTACGGCCAAATGACTCGTAAGACAGGAGGTTGGAGCAGGTGTGTACAATCACAAGAAATTCATGCACACAAAAGTTGTTGGTTCAAAACCCATGTAAGGCATGAATGTTTTCAGGTCTTAATTTTTCCTTTTGAGGATTGGAGGCAGTCCGAATTCCAAGTGTATTACACGTAAATCATAATCCCATAATCTCTTGGCCTCAGAATCAACAATATGCATTATTTAGGTTTAATTGAGTAATTGAGTCTCTCACCCAGAACAAGTGTCAAGCACTGAGGTGAGGCTATAAGGAAATACGGCATGGTAAAATGTGTAAAGAAAGATCTATGTGCTATTGAAAGGTATATACTCTTCACAAAACCTAAGAGGAGCGGTTGGTACCGAGAGTGTCTCTGATAGTTCTTTAGTCGCCGAAGGGAACTAATTGATTCGAGAAAGCCATGTCATTTTATACCACCACTTATTTTACATTTGTAATTAATGATTGAATATCGGTTTCTTGCAGAATCAGAACTTAGTCTTCTGACATCCCTTAATTCTCAAGGATTAAAATTAAACATAAAACTACTGCCATACTAATGAGAGAGGACATGGAGAGCCGGCTCATCCATGATAATTCAGTAAATAGAGTCACGTTCGCTCGAAGTAGTTGGAGCGACGAAGAAGAAAGCGGAAACCGTGCGGACAAAGCTGAGAGAAGGACGGGAACTGTCAAACAAAATTAATATTGAAATACACGCAAGCACACTGACATAGCAATTTTCGTACTCCCATAAATAAAATTGAAATTAAACACTTATGTATGAATAAAATTATCTTTATTCTAATCAAAAAACATAAATCATTTTTAGATCACTAATAATAAAATAATATCGAGATGATAGAGAGAATTAAATAATAACGATATCAATGAATAAAAAGGGATCCTTCGTATAAACTTACCCCTGATCATACAGAATAAACAATACATCACGAGAAGAGATTAACTGTACACAAGAGTATGTCGTCATGAGGAGCATACAAAGAGTCACCAACAAATTCATTTAATAACAACAACAACAACAACAATAATAATAATAATAATAATAATAATGATAATTTTTATACGATATTTATCGTAGTCGTAGACTTCCGTCAACAAAATCTTTATACGAATTTGTGCAAATTCCCAGGCCATTCAAAAGATTGAGAAATACAAGTCATTAGGATTTACAAGATTGGGAAGAACATGACAGCGTTATCGGAATAGCCAATACTTTACGCAAAAAATTATAAAGGGCACCCATATCAGCTGTGAAATTAGATGGTAGATATTAAAGTAGCTATAGATCTATCAAAATAGATATAGACCTATGAAAGTAGATATACTCGTAAATCTCGTCTTCACAAATCTTGTTGAAAGCTGGAGTATATTTAATATTTAAGCAAAAACTAACATTGTTAGTAGTAAATTTAGAAAATTAAGATAATTAAGACATTAACAATTTTGTTTTCTTTGTATCCCATGGATCCAAAATCATTGAACTAATGACAAAATACGATAGATTATATTCCCGGAAGGTTTAAAAAGTTATACCACTTAAATGTGCTATCACTTAAATGAATGAGGGCAAAATGTATTGGAGTCATAATAGAAAAACTAAATAGCTAATTTTGCAATCAATAGTTTGTCATTTTTCATTTCATTCTTATTTAATTTAATGTTAGATAAATAACAAAAGTTTTAGGTGCGGATTCAACTACCTGTCATAAACTTACAAATATTTTATTAACAATCCCTTGCAGAAACGCTATAAAGGTTTTGCAGTAAAAGATGGCGCCCATCACCTTATAACGCACTCGTTACATGTAACCTGATAAAAGAAAAAAATATTATCTTCGATAATTCGCCATTCAAAAAATTGATGTACAATACTGATCTATATCTTATTCATAGAGATAGTACTAGAAATCACATTAGTGTTATCGTTTGAAAAGCACGTGGATCTGACGATTTTGAGTGGATGACGTTTTACAGCTCGAGTACTATGACGTAATTAATCAACTTCAAATTAGTATAAAAGTCTGAGAGAAGTCGACGACGGCACCTTCTGACATAATGAAGACCTTCGCGATTGTTGCCCTGCTCTTCGTTGCCGCTCAGGTAATTACTTTTTTGGATAACAAACACATATTTGTTTATCTATAGCATAAAATTTCTGAAAATATTCAATGACGCCAAGTCAGTGTTCTTTATTTGCGATCCCGCGCTTCATAAGGTTTTTTGCTGTTTTCTTTCTTCACTAAGCAAATGTTGAGGTGACATTCTGCTTTGTTCATGGACAATGTTTTTTCCCCCGGTCTTCGTATGACATTCAAAGATTTTATTGTTTGTGGCGTTAAATGAAAGTTCCATCTTAAATTCTTTACCTTTAAAGTTCTGGCTGTTAGGGTCACAAGGTAAATAATCACTTTAATTTAAACTACCGCTGTTATATTTTCGCCTTGCCTTGAATTCAGAGATATAATAATTTGATCGAGTCTCATTAAAATCAAAACTAAACGAAATATTCAAAGTCACAGTACATAATCATTTCAATATGTAACTTAAAAAACATTAACATAGTTCATAGAAGAAGTAAAAAGAGCAGTTTCTAAAATACTTTTGCAATTTAATGTACTGAGAAATCGTGATTGTTGCAGATTAATATTTTTGTTGCACTCTATAGTAATATTTAATCCGAATATATGAATCTCATAGTGATTGGGGCCTCTGTTGTCTAAATAACTATTGAAATTCATTAATGTAGGTTTATAACTTACTGGCTATGATTCGTGCGTTATTCTAGAAAAACTAAAAATTCAAAAATCATTTTTAAAGGATAATCAATTTATCAGCAAAATTCTTGTGCATTTATGACATATTTTCTAACGCAAAGATTATGACATATAAACAACTAGAATGCAAATAGTAGACGTTTCTCAAGAAATAAAAAATAACTGTCTATGAATAGTTTACTCATTAAGATACGTCTAAAAACTCAACGAAATCAGTCAGAAGTTTTTAAACAGTTATTACCAATAATAATGAGAATCAACAATTTTTAGAAGTGGTATTCTATGAAAATTCCCATCAGAATTTCACTATAAAATACATTAACACAAACAGTAATATATCTACGCATATTACTACAGTTGTAAAAATAATTTAGAAAATTTAATTGCTCTATTGGGAGTCTTGAGGCAAAGTATTCTCATCTGAAAGAAAGTAAACTGAAATTAAATATTTGATTTTTTCATTTCAGGCTTCGAACATCCGTCACAGCGAGGTGTCTGGTGTGCACCTCACTGTCGACGAAATCGGTAAGATATCACAATTATTAATCCCTAATTTACTATTAAAAATGTTCGTTACAAAAGAATTAATATTGTGATTTATTCACAAATATGATCTAAAAATAAAATTCCAAAAATAATTGTTCATGTTAGAATAGTTTTATAAATAACACTTCTACATGAATAATCATTCTTTTTAATATTAAATTGCATAATTATATTTTTGGATTAATGAATTTTTAAGTATCCCATTGATGAATAATAAACAAAATAGTGGACTTAGATTTTATGTTTGAGGAACGCCTAAATTGTAATAATATAAAAAAGACACTAGAAAGTGGTGTAATTTTCCCAAAAAATTAAATCACGAGAAATCTCAATCGCATTTCAAAACCCTAACGTATCAATGCTTGTTAAACGTTTCGCCAATACCATACGTTAATAACTGCGACTTTCAGAGGGTGCCCCCAAATACCCTGATGCTCGCATCATCAACGGCATCCAGGCCTCCCGTGGCCAGTTCCCCTACCAGGCTGCTCTGTACCTGAACGGCCGCTCCTTCTGCGGAGGTTCCCTCATCTCCACTCGCTGGGTGCTCACCGCCGCTCACTGCGCGTCTGGGTAAGTAGGAAACTCACATATTCTTTCATCCAAAAATAGTTGTTTCTTTTGAAACATGGATATAAAGAAAGCAAGAGTGTCCTGAAATTTGAAACAAAAAATCGGCTCATGTAAATAGCACTCATGATATTTTAAATGACTACTCCGTGGATACGATTAAACACATTAACAAAATCAATTAAAATAATTAAAACAACAAATAAGACCAAAAAAACTTTCATATGACACTCAGATACCGTCAAATCAAGCAAATGAATAATTGTTCGATCCAAATACCAGTACAAGATTTTACCGAATATCAGAGTCTCTTAGAATGATTTCTTTTTAAGACAATGAAAAATTACAGAGAAAGTTAATTTTATATTTTTTCTTTTGTACTCCTTAGTATTAATAATAAATACACGTGATATTAACAGAAAATATTAAAATAATAATTAACTAACTAAACCAAAAATTATTAAGAAGTTTTATTTACGTTTCTTTTTGATACATTTGGCTTTCAGATTTTGACACACGATTTTATATTATATTTTAAATTCCTTAATAACGGTAGTCTGTAAATGAGGTTTCAATTCGGTTGAGATAGAATTTCCATTTATTTCAAGAATTCCTTCTTGAATTCTAGCTGATACCATTTGAGAAGTAATGATTATAGCATGAAAGTAGACTACTAAATCTCTTCAGTTTGGATAACATACTGTTAGTTTACACAGAATAATGTAATCAATTTATTCACCGAGTAAACATACTGTACTATTTGAAGAAAAACCAATGCCATCGTAAATTACACTCAGATAAAAATTCAATAGTTTTTCCTGGTAGACATTGGAGGTTGGTACAAGTTTACGTCATAACTGGCATTGGTCACTCATTGTTAAAAAGCATTTGGAATATTTCAAATCATAACAAATTCCGCAAACAAAAATTGGGTAACTTGAAGAATTTAATGCAATAAAATCCCAACGAAACCTTAAGTTACCTTTTAAAATATGCTATTTCATAAATATTGTTTTCTGAACAGAATCAACTCCTTCACTGTGTACCTCGGCGCCCAGAACCTGAACGCCGCCAATGAAGATGGCCGCGTCATCATTGAGACCACCTCCAAGATCGTCCACCCCAGCTACAGCTCCCTGCTCATCTCCAACGACGTCGCCCTGGTCAACCTCAACCAGGATGTCCCCTTGAGCAGTGAGTATCTAACATATACAATTTCGGCAAGAAAAGTATATCCATACCTCAGAACATAATAACCTCTGGATAGATTCGTGTGATCAAGAAATTTAAGAATAGAATTGAAAAATCAAACTTAGAAACCACAGGCTGGCACACTACCGATTTCGCCTCCGCGCCCTATATTTGTTGATCTGACGTAGATATAATCAAGCGGATGTTTGCTCTTTGATTCCATACATTCGCGTTGTCTCATGCGTCTTAGTAAGAAGGCATTTGCTTCACGATTCATTCTCAACCTAGGCGTCCGCCGAGAGAGTCTCTAAAGTTGGTGTGTACCCTTTTTTCAGACTACATTCAGACCATCTCCCTGGCTACTGGATCCAACCTTTTCGAAGGCTCTGGCGCACGTGTGAGCGGATGGGGAAAGACCTCTGATGGTAATTTACAACTTTGCATTATATTCATGCTAATAGAAAAGTATTTCTTTGTTGTGAAAGTATATTACACGAAAACGTCCACTTTGCAGCCAGCAACTCCGTCAGCCCCCAGCTGAACTACGTTGACCTGACCATCATCGCCAACTCCGTGTGCGCCCAGACCTACGGCTCCCTGATCGTGCGCTCCTCCACCATCTGCGCCAGCGGCACTGAGGGCCGCAGCACCTGCAACGTAAGTCAGGCCATTGCCGCCATGAGCACTCGCGGAGAATTAGTTCTCATCTTGTAGAACATTTCCTTTTTTCGTGTGTCAGTCTTCTGAAACCAATACTCTCATGAAATTTTAAACTGCGCGCAATCGGGTCATACGCACGCTACATCGTCTTGCAGAATGGCTGGTTATTGTAACGTAACGTTGTATAGTAAAGTAGAAAAATATGGTAGTATAGTAGTAATAAGGTAGCATGTCGTTTAGCTTACCAGTAAAATGATTTTATAAATGGATAGACAGCAAAGAACCGCAAGGTAGCATTTTTCTTATGGAAGGTCATTAATCTTGTAGACCATTCAATAGTAGACACGCCACAAGCGACAGGGCCAGGAGTACGTACACCTTTTTTCTGATACTGATCGAACATAACTCTATAGAGATATTTGAAATTCAGTTTGGATTTTGTTTATTCGACCGTACTACATATAATAAGACACTTCCGAATTTTCCATTACGTTTCCCAAAGTTTTTAAGTGATCCATTCTACTGCCCGGGTAGGTCAATCAAATGCTGAATTTTGAATGGTACGAACAACTGAAATTCTTATTTGTTATTCTGTGCTCTATAACTTCACTGATGTTTTATACTCGTATACGCAAAGCATAATTAAAGTGTTTATTCGCTAAAAATACCGTGCCTGTATGATTTAAGAAATCTAAATGATTGAATTAGATGGGTTGTTTCAAATTGGATTTGAGTGTAAAATTGTATTCGCTCTCAAAACAATTCCATGTTTAAATCCCGGAGTGTTCCGCGCTGGTGCAGAGGGTAATGGAATGTTGAACGCTGCCTTATGTGCTTGTTGGCGTTCCGCAGGGCGACAGCGGTGGCCCCCTGATCGACCAGGCCAGCGGCAGGCAGATCGGCATCGTGAGCTTCGGCTCCTCCGCCGGCTGCGCCAGCGGCGCCCCCAGCGCCTACGCCCGCGTCACCTCCTTCGCCGACTGGATCTCCTCCAACTCTGGCATCCCCCTCTGAGCGGCTCACTCAACTCGTCACTCAAAAATAAAGCAATAAAAATCCTTTAACATACTCTTGGCTTGTGATTTAGACCTTCTGACGTTCCTGTTCCTGTAAACTCCAGAATCCGCTAAAATCATTAGAAAGTAAATTAACAAAAATCGTTTCACATACTTTTGGATTGTGGATTATATCTCTAAAACTCTTTCTAGTTTATTTCATAATTGGTTGTGTTAATAAAATGCAATAGAGCTAGGGTTTCCAGACGTTTACTTTTTGAGTGAACTGTTCACTATTTCTATTTCTGATTCACTAATTAAAAATGGAAATAGGGAACATGTAAAAATATCTCATCCAATACCAAAAAAAAATATTAAATGAGGGAAAAAGTGTTGGTAGAGCTTTTAGTGTTTATTATGGCTAGTTCGTAATCTGGATTAGATTTGACTTTTATGCCAATCCTGGCTATTGCGCAGGCCCATGCAATTGTCATCTTAGGTTGGTAACTATTCATTATCCCTACGTCTTTGTTCAAGTGCCCAGCACTCCGAACCTAAGCTAAAAGTGAGTTTCTTAAATACCTTTCGTATATCTAGTACTCTAACGAACTCCCGATGAGTGCTGACTCTCATGCACACAGATAACTTTATTGAAGATTTGAACTAATGTGTAAAAGATTTATTCCATTTTGTGTAAAAAGCAAAGCTCAACGTCACACTTGGCTCTGTTTTAACCAATAAAGATAATGTATCTTTATTATTCAAAGTCCCCTCTTCCCCTTCCAGATCCCTATTTTCTGAAAAAATTTCTAGCAACCCTAAATGGAACTATGAAAATTATGAAATGACAACTTTCTTTGTCCCATTTCTATCCTTCTTCCACAACTATATATTCTAGAGACATCTTACTGGTGCTTTCTTCTCAAATGGCGATTTTCTACACATCTTACTTACCTTACGCCTCCTTCCCAAACTCAATTTTACTCGCAGTGCGTCTAATAATACATACTGAATTGTTTCTTATACTCTCTGTTCAGCTTCGCAAATGTGCAAGCTGCCTTATACATGAATTTTTTCAGAGCTGCGTCTGACATAAATCAGCTGTTACTGTGTCGTTCATCGGCAGATTCAACGGCACCATTGTCACATTACTGTTGTGACCTGTACGGTCCCGATTGGATGGCATCGTAACAGCTGATGACCTACCAGAGGCAGCTCTGAATAAATTTCAGCAGATTATAGCGTCATGTTGACCATCGCACACGGCACATCCACGACTAGTGCAAGAAGTGCCATCACTTGCTGACAGATAGTAACACATAATCAAAAGCAGCATCTGCCAATCAGCTTCTTAAACTTATAAAATTATTTTACATAATTGTTTAAATTCTTATTTAGCTCTTTTTCAGAGTTTTTAAAAAACGACAATCATTAAATTAATGACATGACTTGATTTCACTTATTCGTGATTCTAATACAGACATTCTCAGTTTAATCCAGTGGCGTAGCGTGACTCGCACGTCTGGGGATGCTCAACAATAACACACAAAATGTCACTATCAACTACTTCATCTAACAGGCAAATGCAACACAACGCATATACACAGCAGTCAGGACTGCCGATATCTTGAAAGTAAATTATACAATGGCTCAGTTTTAATTCTTATACGCGAATGGCAATGAGACGACTTATTAATATATACATTTCAGACTAAAATATGTAATCTATTCAATAATTCAATTTCTTGGATATTAATTAAGAAATAGTAGACAGTTTCTACAGTTTGTGCCCGTGACCAAGCGGGGACTCCCGAATGAGAGAGAAAATTACTGACCGCCTGAAATGTGCTGCGCTCTCGTGCACAAACGAGTAACTTGTTCAAATTAGCCTCTTTCCGCTGTGGATGCTAAGCAATCGGGTTTCTCCGGGCCAGGGGTGAAGAGGGGAGAGGGGAAACTCGCCATATACGCATGCGTCATGGCTCGTCGCAATCTCGCGGCAAACACTAGAACCATTTTAGGTTCCAATCACGGGCCAGCTTCAACAACCCGCCGAATTCCTTCATAGGAAATCAATTTAAAATTAATACAAAATGTGTATCGCTCAACGGACCACTTGTAAGATTGTCAATACAGTATTTAGAATTCCTTATTAATATTATATACGGGGATGCCCAGCATCTCAGCGTCCCCTGACGCTACGCCACTGGTTTAATCTAATATCAGTTCTTCAAATCAAGAATTTGCGGGCTTATTAGTAAACGGTTACTTAACCTCGCAACTGCACACTTATTTTTTTACATAAACTACGCACTGGGGTCTCACGGACACCAAAGATTTTTATTGTTACAAAAGATTCAGAAAAATTGTATGATATGAAATTTCGTTATTTTATTTTATCCATGCATTTAAAAACGCATGAAAACAAGAAAAACAAAAAAAATAGAATTTAAAAATTAAAATGTTTCGAATTTTAACGTATATTCTCTCTTCCTACTTTAACTGGATGATTACACATACACTTTTAAATTACGTCAAACATCAATACAGGGAAAATGAAAAGTTACGAATCCTCATTGCCCGTAGGCATACTATTTCTATTTTAGAAATACATTTTCTATTTTAGAAATAGTATACTATTAAGTTATATAGCATAAGAATACTATTTCTATTTTATTATTTGATCAATTAGCTGATCTATACAAAATTATCGGCACGACATTGATGAAATTTTTATAACATAGATTTTGTATAGACACATATTGAAACGGTTTTTATCTATCGGCCCCACGTTGGGCTGCCATTTGAAACGGGTTGAAATTTTCGAGCCCCACGTTGGGCTGCCATTTGTAACGGGTTACTATCAAATTAATTATTAAAAACTATTGAAACAGTTTTTATCAAATCCAAGATATATCTCTATTATTGACACGTTGGGCTTCAGTCATGTGTTCGAATATGCAAGGGGCACAATTCGGCTTACCTCATCGTTCAACCACAATCTGCCCCCTGTAGACTCACTTCCATACGGAAAACGACAAAACCTGAAAGTGTTTTTTTAATGATGTGCCAGATTGCACAATAATAACCAAGTTTTTTTTGTACTTTCTTTCGCACTAGAAGAGTTTGAATTTATTATAATTAAAGATTTCATTTAAATCGAAACAACATTCTTTGAAAATTAATAACTTTGGTCATGACCATGAGAAATAAAATAATAGTTCGTACGAACGTTAACCTGAGCTCTCTTCCCGTTGTATCGCTTGATGCTTCGCACGGACGCCGCGTATCTCCACACCATCACCTTCGACGGACCGGTTACCAGCTCCAGTCTTGATGCCTTATATCTTGTATCTTCCGGCACGCCACGAAGTCACTCCCATACACATAATGCACTAGCCTCTCATATCACCATCAGCACTGGTGAAAATAATTAAAGTTCAAATAAACAGTTCTTCAGATATTTACATATCCCGATTCATTTGTAAAATATTTAAGTCCTCGCCTTGTTCGGCAAAATAATTACAAGTTCATTAGCCTAGTGCTTCACCTTCGTCACTGGTGAAGACTAATTAAAGTTGACAATTTTCTTAAAAGTTCCTCTCTATCGGTAAGAAAATACGCCAAGTCAATGCACAGTTTCACCAAAATGTTTCTATGTTCCACTTTCATTCGCGGAAGAAAAAAGTGAAAATCCCGAACTGTATCTCCGGAATTTTTACAAGTCTCTACTTTCGATCACAAAAATCTACTAAGTCTAAACTCGAGCACTCCCTAATTCAGAAATGATCCTCTCGCTATGAAATCTGAGCTCCAACTAACTATTTTTTTCGTTCTTCAATCCAGGAAAGTTCGTATTCATTGTGTATAGAAAATTCTGTTTTACATTCCCTACCAACGGATGCTTATTATGTATTCACTCCTCTAACCAAGATGCACTCTTGGGCGAAATTTCCACTCTTACACACGCATCTTTCGACTGATTCTACACCACATCCACGGGCCCATAAAAATGTTTACCTCTGTTACTAAGGTGCCCGATGACCAAATATCGTAACATGTTAAACATCGATGTTCTCCCTAGCAACCTATTACTAAGGTGCCTAATTCTAATTTAAATTGACATATCACAATATTTTATAGCTACTGGTGCTACAACAGCACAAACTTTCTCGCATTATTAGAAATACCTACGTAATATTAGAATATTGCATTTTATGCGCGTCTAACACTTAAGCTATTACTTGAAAACGTCTAATTCAACCCAGAAGCAACCAACGCACTGTTGCCAGCGACGCGTTATCGCATGTGCATTCGCTTGGCAAATAATATCAATTCTTGGCAAAACGCTTATGTCTATCTGTATAAACATTTTTTCTCAAAAAGGCACAAATAATTTTAATTAAATTTTGACCTCGGATAGCGCATAGAACGCTTAAGAGAATGGTGCAGATCTCATATTCGTTGAAAATTCTGATTTTTGAAAATTGCAAAAAAATTATAACTTTTTTCGCCGTCTTTCAACAACTACAATTATGAAGATAAACATTGTTTTCTAAATAAAATGTTTTCATCAAAACAGATCTTCAGAAAATGTCATGTTTAGTTTATCGAATATACGATTTTTTTCTGTAATTGGACGTCGCTCTCTTCTAATTTTCTGCACTTCTTGAACAAATTTTGAGTGGTGTTTGGAGGCTATTGCTATTCTTATGAAAGAAATTAGATTCAAGGAAGATAATAAATTGAACTTAGAACTAACAAACACACTTCTTTACTTCAAGAAATGTTGATCCCTGATTATGGTATGTTTTATTTGTCAAAGAAATGACTGTTGTTCCAGGCTATCGAAATAAACGCAGACATTTCGTTGCACGCCACATGCATTTCGTTGGAATTGGTTGATTTTAACCTATATTAGCACTATTTCTAACACTTTACATGAAAAAATTGAAAACTTGAGTACCATAAATTTGTACAAACATTTTAACTTTAATTTCATGGTAGCACCTAGGCTGCCTTGGAGAGAGAAATGCAGCGATGACTATTTGAGAAGTGCATTGCTGAACGGCGACACGATTACATAATAAAATGTAAAATTCTTTTGAATCTTTCTTCATGTTGAACACTAAAACTAGTGGTGTTACAGAATGCCAGAGACTTTCCCCATATTAGTTTTCTATTTCCTTGGGTCTCGCCTAGCTATTCACACTTGCCACATACTCTTGCCAGCTACTATCTAACGCCGCCCTAAGTACATTTTTTGACATTTTCTTAATTTTTCGGTTCCCTAATGGTAGAACCAAAATATTAATTTTAGAATACTAAAGAAGAATAAATCCTAACGCTAAATGACAATTTCCTTTTAAAAATTTGTACCTTTTTTTGAGAAAATGGCGTTTAGGCGCTACTAAAAACGCGAAATTTGAAGATCTTTTTCACAGAACATTTTTGAGTTTTCGAAAACCCTTGAGTCATTTGAAGCAACTACACTCACAAATTTAATAGTGTTTTCAAATTGCTTGTAATGTGCATATTAAAGGTGCAAAAGATAATGAAAAAACAAAAAAATACCCCAAAATGAACTTTACGTCATATTAAAAAGTGTAATTAGCACTATCCGTTTCAAAAGTTTAAAGAAAAACTTTCGAGCCATTTATGAGAAAATGGCGTTTGAGCGTTTCTGAAAATGCGGAAATTTCAGCTAGATTTCACAGAAAACGGTTAAGTGCTCGAGAAACTTTACTTGAAATCATTTAAAGCACATGTACTCGTTAATATAATAACGTGAACAAATTGCCGCTAATGTAAATATTAACGACAAGTAAAAAACGATACAAGTAAAAAAATTACATTTTTGTAGGTTTTGCAAAAATAAAATAGAGCAATATGGTGTTAATGTCATCTCATAGAGCACATTTTGTAATATCCTTACCAAAAGTTTAAAGAAAAAATTTGGAGCCGATTTGCAAAAATCTTGTTTTTGTATTTTTTTAAATGCACATATTGCACGCAATATTGCGCGAAAACTACTAAATTTTCAAAAAGGAGTACATGACTTTAAAGAAAGAACTCACTATGAAGAACAAATTTTATTCGAAGGAAAAGTCTTTATCTGAAATTTTGTAGTTAGAGGATGACGCCGAAAAAAATTGAAACTTTGCAATTTTGGAAAATGTATATTTAACCGTGAAAATTGGACCTATGCCACCTTAATAAGTGTATTTTACTCTATTCTTGCAAGAAATTTAAAGAAAATATTTGAGCCGTTTTTGAGAAAATTTCGAAAATGTCCGGGGGACTTTACGTAAAGTACCCCCAAATTTTGAAGAAAATTTTTCAAAATTTCAAAGCTTCAACTAGAGCCAGATGGACGGGGGTTTCTTCAATTCGGAAAATATCTTAGGAAAGACTTAGCCGCTGGTGGTGTTCACAGACGGACGGACGGACGGACGGACGGACGGACGGTAGAACGGACGGACGTACAGACGGACGTATTTCTTTCAAATGTTTTTCGGTATCAAGAACCAACAAAATAGGTATTCTGGCTACACCACGTTGAAGGGGATTTTTTCTCGTAATTTACCTGGTTTTATCTACTTTTTTGTTGACAGGGCCCGGCAATGAAATTTTTTCTGCCGAAAAATTTGCAGTTTTTTCTCGCAACCTAACATAACTTTCCATATACTACGTATATTACTCCGTATATACACGGGAAAGTAAAAATGATTAAAAAATGTGTGTATTTTTCACACTTCGTTTGTTTATGAATATTTCAAATGGTAGTTGATGTGTAAGGCTGAAATTGTCACATTATAATATTACATAGCCATTAAGCGAAATTATGTGCTTTTGTAGCACCACGACTTACTTTCTTTAAATCATATTTTCTAGAAAAAACGGGACAATTTTTTTAAACTAAATTTTCGATCTTGGCGTATAGAAAGCTAAAAGAATGGTGCAGGTCTCATGTTCATTGAAATCCATGATTTTTCGTATACTGAAAAAAAATTTTTTTTTCTTAGTCTTCCTACTACTACAAATGTGAAGATACATTTTTTTTCTTAATGAAATGTGTTTATCGAAAACATGTCTTCAAATATGGTCAAGTTGAATTTTTCGGAAATATTAATATTTTTTGTGTAATTTGGCATCAAACATAGACACCAGCTTCGAAAGTCCTGCGCTTCAAATTTGAGTAGTGCTTGTAGGCAATTGGATGCTATATATATATATATATATATATATATATATATATATATATATATATATATATTGTAGTGATACCGAATAAATTCAAGTTTATTCTGCCGCAAAATAATTCCACGCAGGCGGCGACGCGAGAGCCATGCGAGGCGCCACGGAGGCGGCCCGAGGGCCAGGTGAGGCGCCACGGTGTCGGCACCCTCCGCGACCCTCCGCTCCCTAATTCGTCATGGACACGTGTGCCCCAACTCTGGGTGGCTGCTCTGCACACGACCCCTTCAGTATTTTTCCACGACGCCTGGAACTCTTCCGTCAGCCTCCCTAGAGATTCCTAGCCCCTCACACCCCCCCGGTCGTTAATAACTGCCCCTTTTCGACGCAAAATTAAAGCGAGAGAGAGCGATAACCAGCCCCTCTCTCACTCTTTTCTCGGCCTCGAAAACATCCTCTGATTGGGCAGAAAATATCCAATGCGCAGTACCCTTTCGCCAATAGCAGCCAGAATTCGGGTTTGTTCTAGAATATTCCAAAGTCACAGGGATAATTTTGGTGGGGGGAACGAGGTTTCCTAAAACTTGGAGCGACGAGGCACAAAAGGGAAGCTTGGAAGCCGTGTTCAGAATCGGACGCAAGTGGCGGCCGCAGGGGGGAACCTGTTATATTCTGTTGTGGCGTTCGGTTCGATGGACTTAGAAAAATTATTAAGTTTCTTGTAGAGTTTGGGTACAAGACTTCTGTGACGAACGCAGGCCGCAGAACAGTATTATGAACATTTGACAGCAATTCGTATTATATTACGTCCGACTTATGTGCGAACTCGAGACTCTCTTTTCCTTTGTGAATTTGTGCGATAATTCACGGGCTCATTAGTATCAAAGTATTGTGTGATCGACCGGGAATGAACCGACCGTGTCAGTGAATGAACTGTGCTGACCCATTCACCGCAGCGAGCAGACGGCGCTTTTGTGTTCCGGCCCGCCTTGGCCGCTATCCTCGCAAGTACCTGATTTGACCTACATTTTCCGAGCGGCGCTCCTCGCCCGCCACGACCCTCGCAGCCAGCTGAGTTGTTCCGAGGTCGTTCAACTTCAGTGGGTGGCGCAGGCCGCCTAACAGAGGTATTTTCTGTTTGAGTGTCTTATGTCGTACCCGCGATCGAGAGGTGTGAACAGTACATCAGACAATCAGTGTTGACTTCCTCTCGACCGGGCGACGAAGAGGAGTTCCCGGCCGCGCATGGCCGTCAAGCGGGAATTCGCGCGCGAGGAAGAATTTCATCTGATTGTAATCACTTTGTAATTTTATGTTCTCTTATGTGCATTACATTTCATTTTTTTGTTTTATTTCGATTTTCGGGGCATGCTCGCCAGAGTTATCATCACCAGACCATTAGCGTTTTCTTTTTTCAATGAATAAATTCAACTTGTTCTAAATTCACATGTTTGACTTCTCATTCAACCTAGGCCACCGGCTTCCTCCATCTTCGCCGTTTCAGGTAATCTGTCGACTGAGCGGGCCGGCTACCCGTATGAGGTGCCCAACCGATATATATATATATATATATATATATATATATATATATATATATATATATTACAATTTGTATATTGTTTCATATTTCTTAGTTCGTTTCTTACATTTGAGCTTTTGTTAAACTTTACAAATTAATCGTTAAGAAGTTATTTAAAATCTATTGGATAACCTACATTATTTCCTTGTTGCGAGGAATAAATTTGCATTCACGATGTATTGATGTATTTTCTTTCAAACAATGCACAAAACTCAATTTAAATTATAGCAATTACATTTTCTTTCTTAAAAGTACGATTGAAATGTAATATGAAATAAAAAATGCTAGCCTTCAGGATACATCATGGAATGCGACAATGTCTTGGATGGCCGAGGTAGTAAGAGGGCATCCCGACTCAGCGCCCGGTCTGATGAGTCACAGGTTTGAGTCCCACCAGGTAAAGTATTCGTTCTTTGTATTTCATGTTTGTGTGTTGTCGCGGAAAGTGTTGTGAGTCTGCTGATCACAGACCGAGGAGTCATCACCCAATGTCCTACAATTTGAAATAGGTTTTACAAAAAATCTTGCCACTAAATGAAGTTATCTTGAGTGACGTAAGGAAACGAAAACTTCATTTGATCATGGCTTAGATCAATGGTGTCAAAGTCTGCTACTGGTGGCAATGGCACACTTCGTGGCATCGTGCCATGCCACCAGCTTCTCTGCGCCACTAGCGTCGGGAAAGGAAGCTATTAGTAACCGCGCCGTTTTACACTAGTGAAAGCGTCTCTTGCGGCGGGTTATGAACTGCGTAGAGAAGTGATTTCGTTGTGGCACTCATGCCACGGACTCCCGCTCGTGGCATCGACCTTGAGAACTCTGGCTTAGACTGACTAATAGGAGGCCTTGACAGTGTACCATCCGACTGGATTTTGACGGTCCTGGAAATCATCAATTCCATCCCACACTTTTACTTTCTCGCCTTACGAATACTTCGTAAGAAGAGAAAGGTATGTAATCGTGCGCCGGAAAACGGCTAGTTTTCACCAGAAAATCTCTTATAGCTGGAGTCTGGTGAGGAAAAATTCGATAAAACCTGTTGCTAAATTTAGAGAAAAAAATCCTCTACCTTGTGATGCAGTCAAAATCCATGTTTTTGTTGCTTTTTGATACTGTAAAATCGACTGACGGCAAAATATCCGTCCGTCTGTCTGTCCGTCTGTGGTCAACGCTAGCACCTAAACCGTTCAGCCGATTTTCTTCAAAATTGATATTCCCCAATCGTTTTTATTAATGTCAAGGTTCTTGGAATTTGAAACCAATATTTAAATTTTTGGCGGTACATTACATGAAGGCCGTTGGAGATTTTCAAAGTTAAAAGAAAATGGCTCCAATTTTTTTTATTAAATTTTGTTGTTGAATAGTGCAAAGAACGTTTAAGAGAATGATGAAGGTATCATTTTCGTTGACATCCTCGATTTTTCGAAAATTGCAAAAAACTATTTTAAAACTGCCAAATTGAAAATAGAGATTTTTGCCTCCGACAAAGTCGGTTGTACAAAATTAGCACTTTAAATAAAGTCATGTACTATTTTTGGAAAAAGGAGTAATTTTTGTGTAAATTGCGCTTCAAATTTACGCAAATAATTCTCAAAAACCGCTCCAATTTTTTTCTTTAAAATTTCTTCACTTATGTAATGAGGAACGATAAAAATATGGTTTTAGTCCTACTTCTGGGAAATACTTGGTTTTTTAAAAATTGCAAAAAAAAATTTAAAACTACAATATTGTAGGTAGCGGTTTTTACCTCAGACAAAGTCTCTTGTAAAAAACTAGCTCTTTAAAAAAGGTAATGCAGAATTTTTTGAAAAAATGAGTTGTTTTTGCGTTATCTTTGCTTCAAATTCACCAAAAAATTCTCAAAAAGCGCTCCAATTTTTTTCTTTAAATTTCTTCCACGTGTGTGATAAGGGACGGTAAATAAATAAATAAACTAGTGGTGCTATAGAATGGCACAGACTTTCTCGTATTTACCATTGTATCAATTGTTTCTTTATCATGCATTTACCATTTTATAGCTCGGTTCGATTCTTTTTATGGCTCTGTTCGACCCATACGATGCTAGTATGGCGTAGTAGTATAAATGCCGGTTCGTTAACTTTGAGGATCGTATTTCGGGTCTCGGAACGGAAAATGTTTGCTGGTAGAAAACACTTTTGCTGGTTTGTGTAGTAGTGGAATATAATTTAGGACCATATAGAAGCAGTGCGAGAAAGTACGTGCGTTGGAAGTACCACTAGTTTGAATTGTGAAAGGTAGTGGAAGTACCTAAGGTTACTAATACACAGCGGAAAGGAAGAAGTAGAAACAAGAAGCATTCATATTATCAGGGGGAATTTTCAAGGGAGATTCGCTATCTATAAGGGAAATGTTTTCTACGCAAAGAGCAGGAGTAGTTAATGTGCTCAGAATGACGAGAAAAAGAAAATGCCTAACTGATTTTGATAGTTTTACATTCAATTCAATTGCGAATAAAATATATAATTATTTAAATACAAGATTTTATTTACCAATATATTTACAAATATAAGTGTTTAAATTATAGTTCTTAAGTTGTTTAATTACTATTACTTAGAATATGTATTATAATATAGAGAAACTTATTTCAGGAGCATCACTAACAGTTCAACCTCTGTTCGAAGACATTCAAGGTGATGGCACGCTAAATGTTTATGGTTGTAAGTTATCATTAAAAACAATTTTGAAACATTTAGGATTTCCTTGGTGTTGTGGTGACAAGTATATTCACATACGTGAAACAGAAGCTATTGTATTGAAAAGAATGTTTTATAAGACGATATATAAAAAAATCACTACAGTGAGAACCCGAAAACAGTTATTTTTCTGAACGAGTCTTGGATATATGAATGGTAACATCACATTCACCTTTTACAAAATATTCTTTAATTACAAAATATCAGGTCAGTCTTCCAAATCGTGGATGAAAAAGGATGAGATTAGAGGTCGTCCACGCCAAGCTGAAGAAGGCAGTAAATTGGCAGTGGTTGATGCTGAAGTAAAAATGGAGTTGTTCCAGGTGTGTCTGACGAAGGAAATGCAATAGGTTGTATACATTCTATTAAGAAAAAAAATGTATCTTCATAATTGTAGTTGTAAGAAGATGCCGAAAACATTTTGAATATTTTTAATTTTCGAAAATCAGTTTTTTCAACCAATATGAGACTTACGCCTTTCTCTTAAATTACAACAAAATTTAGTGAAAATTGTTGGCGCCATTTTTTTTTAATTTTGAAATTTCCTAGGGGTTTCATATAAAGTACGCCCCAAAATTAAATATCGGTTTCAAATTCAAGGTGCCACGAGATCTATGTAAGGGGAAAGTATATATGTTATACCTATTATGTAAATCGCTGGCATCTTGCCAAAAAACGTACAATATATTTATTCAAATCCCCCCCCCAAAATGTAAAAATTGAACAGATAGAAAAAAACAAAAAACGATTGAGTTGTGATTGTTCCTTCACCTCTCATCATATCACCTCATAATTCATCATTCAAGGCTTATCAACCTTGTCTTACCAAGGTATACAGCCGTAAGAAGTATTTCCCCATAATGACATGCGTTAATCTTTCCGGGATAAAATGTAACTGGGCCTCGGAAGATAACGTGTAGCGTGCTCATAAATGGCTGAAAACGCATGTAATAATAATAATAATAATAATAATAATAATAATAATAATAATAATAATAATAAACAGCACTACATTCTCATCTTGCAAAGGCTTGTTAATAAAATTTTAGAAAACCCTAACGAACTCCCCGAATGGCTCACTCGCGGCATTACGTATTTGCTACCCAAAGGAGGAGACAGCTCTTTGGCGAAGAATTACAGGCCAATTACTTGCTTGCCAGTAATGTACAAACTTATAAGTGCAGCCATTGCTGACAAAATGTATAGGCACCTAGAGAATAACCATCTGTTGCCAGTTGAACAGAAAGGATGTCGTAAATGTTCCTATGGCTGTAAGGAAATCTTGCTTCTGAATAAAATAATTTTGAATGATGTAAAGAAACGAAAACGTATTTTAAGCATGGCTTGGATTGACTACCAGAAGGCCTTTGACAGTGTACCACATGATTGGATTTTGAAGACCCTGGAGATCTATCGATTTCATCCTAGACTTGTTGAGTTTTGCAAGGCTAGTATGAAGTCGTGGAGCACCAGGTTACTAATCCACAGCGAAAAGGGACTAGTAGAAACCAGAAGTATTCAGATTAACAGGGGAATTTTTTCAAGGAGATTCACTATTCCCCTCTGCTGTTTTGCATTAGTTTGATCCCACTATCCATACACTGACTTAGTTTACAAGCTCCAGTATAAATGAAAGACCAGTTTCACATTTCTTTACATGGATGATCTTAAAGTGTTTGCTAAGAATGAAAACAATTCTCTCTCAAATGTTATCTGTCGTCAATAATTTTAGCAATGACATCACATGAAGTTTGGTCTTCACAAGTGTGTAAACATCAATTTAAAGTAAGGCAAAATTACAACTCAGAGAGCGTGAAAGTTGATACGCCACTGGTGATCCAAGATGTTAAGCTAGGAAAAAACTTAGAAATCTCTGGGCTTTGAGGAATTTGAGTACACCTCGAACGACAATGTAAGAGAGAATTGCAGGGAGCATTCAGAAGAAGTGAAACATGTCCTAGACTCCACTCTGAACTCCAGGAACACTTTCTGAATAGGTAAGTTTGGTGGAGCTCAAAGCGAGTACAGTTTTGGAGTAGTCTACTGGACTGAGCAAACCCTCGCATCACGATCGAAAAAACATAAAAATCCATCATGTCGTCCCACCCTCGAGCTGATGTACTTAGACTTAATGTGTCACGTAAGGAAAAAATGTAGAGGCCTCAGGCAAAATGAAGCTCCTGGCAAAATGCATACTCGTAGTCGGGTATTAGATCAAGGTGACCTACTAATGATATACATCATTAAATCTGACCAAAGAAAAGAAAACAGAGACATTGTGATTGTAGCAAGTCCAGCGATTACGACTCCAAGAAAGAATCATAATACTTACACTGAACTCTGATGCTACATAACATGAAAACTGAGACACAATTTATTTTTTAACGTGGTGACACAAACGGCTTACTCATGATATCAACCACAATAGACCCCCTGTCGATTGCTTCCATATGGAAAAACGATGAAAATGAAAGATTTGAAAGTTTCACCAAAAATATCTACGTTCAGACTTACGATATGATGATAAAGTAGTTCCTAAAATATCCCAGATCGTCTCCGAAATTTTTACAAGTCTCTACTTTCGATCACAAAAATATACCAAGTCCTGAACTCGAGCATGCACCCCCTAAATTCAGAAATGGTCCTCATGCTATGAAATCTGAGCTCCAACCAACTATTTTTTCGTTCTTCGATCCAGGAAAACTCGTATTCATTGTTGTACAAAATTTTGTTTGATATTCCCTAACAATGGATTCTTATTATTTATTTACTTTTATAACCAAGCTGCACTCTTGGGCGAAATTTCTACTCTTACACGCGCATTTTCGACTGATGCTACACTATAACAACGGGTTCATGAAATTGTTTATCTCTGTAATTAAGGTACCCGCTTACCAAATATTTACAACATGTCAAAACATTAGTGTTCTCCCTAGCAACGCCCTGGTCATTTATTTACACGCGTTACTAAGGTGTCTAATTTCTAATTTAAACTAACATTAAAGCATTAAATTATTTGATATTGAATGCCCTCCCGCATTTGGTACATCACAATATAGTAAAGTGGGAACTGCCGTGACCTTGTAAAATTTTAATTCCGTTTCTTTTGTGTTCTTGTTTTTTGAGTTCTTCTAGTTGTACCATATATTTGTGTGATATATTGATATTTTTACTTTCCCATATACGTACTATATACGGAGTAATATACGCAGTATAGGACAAGGTTATGTAATGCTGCACGTAAAAATGGCAATTTTTTTGTCCAGAAAAAAATCATTACCGGGCCATGATAACGAAAAAGTGGATTCATCCAGTTGCTAAATTAAGAAAAAAAAATCCCCAAGTGTATCCAGAATCCCTGTTTTGTAAGTCTTTGATACCGAAAAACCAATTGAATACAAAACGTCCGACCGTCCGTCCGTCCGTGTGTCTGTCCGTTCCTCTGTCCGGTGTATGTGAACAACACTAGCGTCTCAACTATGGATACAATATTTTTCAAATTGAAGAAACCCCTGGCAATCTGGCCTAAGTTGAAGCTCTGAGATTTTGAAAAACATTCATTAATTTTTAGGGATACTTTAAACAAAGCCCAACAAACATTTTCAAAATTTTCTTAAAAACGGCTTCTAATTTTTTCTTTAAATTTCTCGTAATAATAGAGTAAAATACACTTATTAAGGTGGCACAGGTTCGATTTTCACGATTAGCTCTGAATCTTCGAAAACTGCTGTTCAATCTCGCGAACAACCTAGCACGGAAATTCGCTACAAAGGCGCAGCCCATAACTGTCTTTCACTGTGCGGCCAACATTCTTCGGCTGGCCCCCCCCCCCGCCTCAAAGCCTCTCACGGCAGGCCAGCGCATCTGCTTATTGAAAACACAGATGTACAGGCAATAAAACAATTTCTTGTTGAACCCTCTCTGCCGCAGGCTCCTGTCCGCCGCCTCCCATTGTACTGTATCCGGGGAAGAGACGAAAGGGTCATTAACACGAGCTGAGCGTCCTCCGGCGCGCGGCCGGTAGCTCACTCCCCCATTAACCCTCTACCTGCCCCTCTACGTAGCCTTCGGCCAGATGTTGACAAACATTCATAGAAATCGTACCTGCCTCTCTCACCAATATTGGCGTTAAGCTTTTCGGCGACAACGGACACATCTGCAGGCGACCGCACCCGCGCGGCCGCTCCCGCCCAGTCTTCTCTCAACCGGCGCACCGCGGTTCCCGTGGGAAACATACCCAAACATTACTAATGGGATCCAGCAATCACGGGCACCTCAAGTGTCGCGTCAAAGTCACGTGACACACTCCAGACAATAACAGCAAATAGCGAGCAACTCTCACGGCACCCTGTGTCTCACCGCATGTCATAGGGTAGCTGCTAATGTCACGTGACACTCTCCCCTCTGTACTCGGAAACATCCGCTTCAATAAATACGGCAACTTCGCTCCCAAGCGCCACTATTCAATCAAACTTAAAATCAACGCTATCACTACTACTTCTATTAGTCATTTCTACGCTACTATTGAAACGTCTACAGTCATTTCTAAACCACTAGTGTCAACTATCACAGTCAAAGTATTACCGTTGACTTCTACAAGCACGGCTACCAACAGCCAACATCGATAAGTGCTACAATTTCACTTCTGTTGCTCAGCATTATCGTACACCTGCGCAAATCACTTGCTACCTTAGGCAATAGCCTGCAACTGTACGAGACAATCAACTACCATTGACGCATTCGTCAGTACGCCGGACGAGTGTCAATATTCGCTCCACTCGTCAGTCAGCCTGCGAACGAGTCGGCTGTTCTTCGTTTGCCTATCAAGGCTCCGGCAATCAATCAGCGCGGCCAGCAGGCCGCGATCTACATTCGGGTCACCCGTGAATCAGTCTTCACCTGACCAGATCTACATTCGGGCCGCCCCAGTCAGGCCGAGTACGTGCCCGTAGCGACATCCAGGCCGCCAGCCGTATCATCTGCAGCCAATCTCAGCCGAAGGCATATACACTCAGCCGTCTGATTTGGGCTGGTGCTTGCTTTATATTATCATCAATTTGAAAGTAAAAGTGAACTTCAAGAAAGAAGAATCTTAAACTGTATAAATATTCATTGCTACTCCGGCATACTGCTAAATTACTCATTTCTACAACTATTTATTTTCAAGGATTAAACTTAAATTCATTCACAAGTGTACATTTCCCTTCATTTGCCTGAAAAGAAACAATCCCCTGAAACCCGTACTGTATGTAGCTGCATTCGCATCACGGAACCTCCCACCGTGTTGGATCTACTACAATTGCAAAAGTTTGAATTTTATTCGCCGTCTTCCTCCAACTACAAAATTGTAGAGAGAGAGTTTTCCTACAAATACAATTTCTTCTTCATAGTGAATTCTTTCGTTAAGGTCATGTACATTTTTTTTAATATCAATAGTTTTCGCACAATATTACATGCAATATGTGCAATTTAAAAAATTACAAAAAACAATATTGTCTCAGAAACGGCTCTAAATTTTTTCTCTCACGTCGTTAATATTTGCATTAACAGTAATTTGTTCACATTATTTAAAGCACATCACGAGTACATGTGCTTTAAATAATGACGGATAACGTTTCTCGAGAATTCAACCGCTTTTCTGTGAAAAGTAGCTCAAAATCCTGCATTTTAAGAAATACTCAAATGCCTTTTTCTAAAAAATGGTTCCAATTTTTTTCTCCTAACTTTTTGAACCGATACTGCTAATTGCACTCTTTAAGTTCAATTTGGGGTAGTTTACGTTTTTGTTTTTTTTTAAATTACAGAAATGTAATTTTTTTAAGATCTCTCACACTTTAATATGAACATTATTAGCAATTTGAAGCACTACTGTATTTGTGAATGTGAGTGCTTCAAATGACTTCAAATGAAGTCTTTTGAAAACTCAAAAATTTTCTGTGAAAAGAGGTTCAAAATTCGCATTTTTAGTAGCGCTTAAACGCCATTTTCTTGAAAACGGATCCAAATTTTTCAAAGAAAATTGCCACTTAGGGCGAGGTTTTACTGTTATTTAATATTCAAAATGAATATTTCCGTTCTACCATTACGAAACTGAAAAATTAAAATGTCAAAAAACGTACTTTGGGCGGCGATAGATGATCGCTTGCAAGAGTATGTAGCAATTCCGAATAGCTAGCCCAGACCCAAGGAAATAGAAAATATATGGGAAAGTCCGAGAATTCTGTAGAACCATTAGTTCTTAATATCTTGATTTTCTTCATGAGATATGTCTCTACATCACGACTAAGATGGTACGATTCGGTTGAATATAAAATCGACTCAAGGTTGCAATCAGCTACCTGAAGAACAGATGTAGGGATTGTCGGAGCCTCTACAATACTTTGCGCAAAATGTGAGCTGTTCCAAATAAAGCGATTTCTTGCACTTCCCAATCTTTCGAATTACCTGGGAGTGTAGAGACGTTCTTACACGAATGTTGCGGAATTAATCCCTAGAGCTCCGGTAAGTATAGGTTCGAGTACGACCTGTACTTTTACGTCCCACATTCGGCTGATCTCGATTTCCAAACTCTTATATTCAAGACGTTTCTCTGCCTCCTTGGTAACAACGTTTATTCGCAATGTATAGCAACATCGACAAGAAACAGGTTTTTTTCTCCAAATCCCGGATAACTATATCTCGACCAATTTGAGAATGATGTTAACAGGAGTGCGCTGCCCTCTGTGTTTACAGCCGAAGCAACAGGGACGGAGATATAAGGATACTCAATTCATAATTAAAATGAGAACGTGCCAAATTATTGCGGGAGAAAAGCGCGATTTACTTCGTTGCAAATCTAGTATCATCCCAATTAACATTTTAACTGTATTTGGACATGTCTGCACCTCATATTGGAATAAATAAAAGTATACTTTTCTCTGCAAAACAATTCAAAATTTTGAATCTAATTCTTTCGATGTGCAGTAACATTCACTAAATCGTTTATTTTAACTTAAGTAGTTTCTCAGGACATATACCAAATAAAATTATTTTTATGTAAAAAGTAACTATCACCATAATGAAGAATATTATAGATACTTATGACAGTAAAGTCCATGTTTTGGTACGTTATTTCATACCTAACAAACCGCCTAAAGCCTATAGAAAAAAGATGAATGAAGAAGAATACAAAATGTTTAAATTCAATGAATAAGTATTAAAAATTAAAAATAAATAGAACTTTTTATTACATTCTTGTAGTAGAACGGTGAAAAGTAAAAAAAAGCATCATAAAGGCACAAAAATAAAAGTCAGTGCAAATTGTGTTTGATGGTCTCTGAAATTATATTTTAGCAGCAAATTCTCAACCTCTTTGAAGGAGGCCATGGTGATTCCGTAGAAGCAGTTTTTCGAACTCGCTTGATGCTTCTGGCGAATTTTATTAGCAAAACTGACTGTACAGACACGTGTTTACACTGTTAGTTCCACGACATGCCGCAATCGCATCCTCCATTCTTTTCTTGGTCGAGTTATATATCCGGTTGGTTTGCCACTATCGTGCGATCAGTTTGAGTTTGTTGGTCGTACAATATCGTACACTATCCAACAGACGTCACCGGTTTGGTGAGTGTTTGTACCACTTGGGACATGTGTTTGGAATTTCGAAGGCGGTACAGATCTGCCAGTGGAGGTAGCTACACACCCTGTCATGTCTTTTCAAATATTCGCTCTTTGCTAGGATTGGTCAAGCTGAGACAATATGATCAATGGTTTCTACGTGTTCCTGGAAAATGCCACATTTATAATCTTGGGAAATTTTGAGAACCGCTTTATCATAATGTCATGTTCTCAACGTGCTTCCGATTCAGGCTTCATTGTTCCCCCTTTAAGCCACATTAATGATTGATTTTTATTGATATATGCTCTGTCCATTCGTTTCAAATATTGTCCGTGGAATGATGTCTCTCCACGATTTCTCTAATATTTTTTGAGTCTAATATTTCATGTTAAGTAGCATCAGAAATTATGTCTCTAGTCATTCTGCGTGTTTTGAGTAGTTTTCTTTGCAATGCTTCTTGCTACATTAACAATGCCTCTGTTTTCCATTCTTCGGTCATATTTCATGACTTGCCTCATTAGAGAGCCATCTTGATGGCCAACTACATACTTTTGTCATCCCGACTATTGCGTTGTGCCAGGAGGCCTCAATTTGTCTGAGGCCTCTTCCTCCTTCCTTACATGGCATATAAAGTCTATGTACATCAGCTCGAGGGTGGGAAACATGATGCATTTTTAGCAGTTTGCTGGTTTATTATATTATTATTATTATTATTATTATTATATCTTAATTATATAATCCAAGTAGTACGAACTCTTACTAAGATCTGTCACATCTCTTGGACTGTGTAAAATATTGCATGACCAACAAACGGAAACTGATCGCACGACTGGAGCAAACGAATATAATATTGTTTTTCACAATTTGAGAAAAAATCGCGTTTACTTGATGTTGCGCTATGCCACCAGTACGTTATAGCCAGGGAGGGAGAGGTACGTCTTATTACAAGAATTAGGAAATCGAAATCAGCCGAATGTAGTACGTAAACACAGGCAGTCACGATTTTTGTCAGAGCTCTCGAATTCCTTCCATAAAATCTAAGTAAGAATTAATCCAAATACCCACAACTGTCTTCCAAAATATTGAGAAGTACAAGACTTTAGGATTTACGAAACATCGTGAAATGCAAATCAGCATTAACGGAACAAGTCCGTATTATGCATAAAGAATTGTAGATACCATAGATCCCCTATATCAGATCTTCATCAACCTGTTTCCAACCTACAATTTTTATTAGTGAATTTAGAATAAATAATATTAACAATTTTATTTTTTGTTATCACTATACCCATTGATCCAAAATAATTCAACTAATGACATAACGTGATGACTACAGTCCCGGGAAGATCAAAAAGTAATATACGAGAGCTTCCTCCTAAAAGAATGATGGCAAAATGTGATCTCATAATGGAAAATCAAAAAGGCTACAATTGCAATCAATAGTTTGTCTTGTTTCATGTCATGTCATTTAATGTCAGATCTCTGATGAACATTTCAACTTTGCATTCAATTACCCGTCATGAATATATAACATATTTTTATTAACAGACTATCCGTAGCAGAAACTTTATGAAAGTTTCATTTCGCAGTGCTCTAACTAAAAGACGGTGCTCATCGCTTCATAACGCACTCGTTACATATGGTTTGATAAAAAACAAACAATTATCTTCGATAATTCGTCATTCAAAAAATTGATGTGAAATTTCGATCTATATCTTATTCATAGAGATAGCACTAGAAATTACGTAAGTATTATCGTTTAAAAAGCACGTAGACTTGACGATGTTGAGTGGATGACGTTTCACAACTTGAGCACTATGGCGTACTAAATCAATCTCAAATTAGTATAAACGTTTGGGAGAAGCCGATGACGGCCTCTTCTGACAAGATGAGGACCCTCACCATTGCTGCCCTGCTCTTTGTTTCCGCTCAGGTAATTATTTTTCTGCATAACAAGCACACATGTTTGTTTATCTGTGGAACAATACTTCTCAAAATGTTCAATGACGCCAAGTCAGCTGTTCTTTATTTTGGATTCCACGCTTCATCAGATTTTTGGTTGTTTTCATTGTTAATTGAGCAAATGTTGAGGAGATATTTTATTGTGTTACTGGACTAAATTTTTCTTTCGTTTCCCTTATGGCGCATAGATTTTATCGTTTGTGGCGTTAAATGAATGTTCCGAAATAAATATATTTTGGTTAAAAGATCCCGGCTATTAGAGTCATTGTGTATTTATTCAACTGAAAAAGCTACTGCAGCTGTGTTTTTGCCTTGTCTTGAATTGCGATGTACAATAGTCGAGATCGTACTGTGATATACCAGAATATGTTAGATTTTATTTAATGATGTTAGCTATACATGGGGTAGATAAATGGGGATACAATATGGCGGTATATGGACTTAGCAACGACGGCGCGGAGGTTGGCAAGGTCAACAAACTATTCACGGGCCTTGATGACGTCAGGACGCCGGCTAGATGGCTGAAGAACCTAAGATATAATAGGTGCAAAAACGAATGACTGACGGAAGTCACGGCTACTCGGATTTGTAAGAGACGCACGGGTTGGCTATAAAAGATCAGATAGTCTAATGTTGCCGCCGTGTTTTGAAATAATAGAAGGATGAACGCCGACCGAGCCATGAAGGGTTTAAAAATGCATTAAACAGAACATTCTGACTCGGGGTGTCGTGGAGTGAAGATCGTATATTCTGACTCGGGGTGTCGTGGAGTGAAGATCGTATATTCCGTCTCTGGGTGTCGTGGAGTATAGATCGAACATTCTGACTCTGGGTGCCGTAGCGTAAAGATCGTTGTAGACAATATAGTGGGAAAGTGAGACTTGTATAGTTTTCTTGTGCGAGAAGTGATAGTTTGTTTCCGGACTTTGAAAATAATTTACCAGAAGTGATTTCGCGGCGGACTTGTTCCGATTTTCGGACATTGCAGTTGGACTTCAATAGTTTACATAACCAGTGGGAGAGACTAGGAACCGGGGAGCGTCGGATAAGAACTAACAAATAGTTGAGGCAGTGTGGACTGGACGTGTCAGCAGCGGCGCAAGAACGAAGAAAGAAGCGGAAATTGGAATTAGCAACGGCCAAGTGAGAAGCGACCACGGAGCGTTGGCATGCAAAAACGGTAAAAAAAAAATACTGCAGTATAAAAGAGACAATTTATTCAAAAAGGTCATGACCATCAAATTTATTGTTTTTAATTTAAAGTTAAATAAATTGTTGAATTTTGTTTTCATTTGTCAATCATAATTTTCAATTAGTTGGTAGCAAAATTATTACATTTCAGATTCCACGCCATACTGTATAGTTGGCAGATCAGGTAATCGGCTATCGAGGCGATAGCGAGTATTTGTATCCGGACCCATCGACCCAAGCTAGCTGGATTTTTATATAATTTTGTTAGAACCAGATAGAAAAACTTTGGTAGTAATTCATGTAACCTGTTTCTGGCGCCCAAATCTTAATAAATTTGGAACAGGACATGATTACAGCCACAATCTTGATGAGACGTGAGAATGGTATATTTCAGTACAATAGATCGAGTCTCTTTAAAATCAACGTTTAACGAAATGTTCGTAAACATGACTTGATCATTTTAACACGTAACTTTCAAATAATATTATTAACCTAGTTCATAAAAGACGGTGAAAGAAGAATATGTACTATTCTCTATTTTACCATTTAATGTCGAAATTATTTCTGCTTAATATTATTGTTACACTGTATAGTAATATTTACTCCGGATAAATTAATCTCGTATTGATTAGGCTCAATGTTGTATAAATAACTAATGAAATTAAGTACGGTAATATAGGTTTACTGGCTAGAATGCATGCGTTATGGAAGATAAGCTAAAATTAAATAATCATTTTTAAAGGTTAATCGAATTATAAGGAAATTTCTTTTACGTTTACGGTATATTTTCTACCTTAAAATTTGTGAAAAATTAGCATGGGCAAAAAGTAGACTTTTCTCGTTAAACAAAAATAGAACTGTTCATGACGATTAACACAATGATAGGTCCCAATGAAATCAGACTTTTCAATCAGTTATTGCCAAGAATAATGAGAATCAACATTTTGATAAAAGTAGTATTCAATGAAAAAGCACATCAGAACTTCACTACAAAATAAATTAATACATTCAGTAACATATCTAAGCTTATCACTGTAGTTGTAAAAACGTAGAGTGTAAAAAATAATTGTTTCATAGGGACGTGTTGAAGTAAAGTATTCTCATGTGAATGGAAGTAAACATAAAACAGTCTTTCATAAATAGCATTACCTCTGAAATACAACATTATATTTTTTCATTCCAGGCTTCGAACATCAGTCACAGCGAGGTGTCTGGTGTGCATCACACTGTCGACGAAATCGGTAAGATGTCACACTCATTAGCCCATAATTTACTATTGAATGTTATACGTTACAAAATAATACTGTAATTTATTCAAACATTTGATCTAAAAATAAAATGCTGAAAATAATTGGTTCATATTAGATCAGGTTTACAAACAACTCTTCTCTAGGGATGATCATCTTTTTAGTGCTATGAATAAACCACGAGACAAAATATCTCAATGGCGTTTCATAGCACTAACGTATCAATGCTTGTTAAAAGTTCTCCACTACACTACGTTAATTACTGCGACTTTCAGAGGGTGCCCCCAAATACCCTGATGCTCGCATCATCAACGGCATCCAGGCCTCTCGCGGGCAGTTCCCGTACCAGGCTGCTCTGTACCTGAACGGCCGCTCCTTCTGCGGAGGTTCCCTCATCTCCACTCGCTGGGTGCTCACTATCGCCTACTGCGCTGATGGGTGAATACGAAACACATACATCCTTTCAGTCAACATTTTTTTAAATAAACATCGATAAAAAGTTAGCAAGAGTGTGCTGAAATATTTAAAACCAAATATGCACATTCAAATTCCACTCATGATATCTAAAATGACTACTTCGTGGATACGAGTAAGCACATTAATAAACTCAATTGAAATTGTTAAAACAAATAGATAAAAAAATACGTAATATGCGTTTCAGATACCTTTAAATCAAGCAAATGACGAATAATTGTTCGATTCAAATACCAGTGCAAGATTTTACCGTAAATCACTGTATCCTAGAATGATTTCATTTAAGAGTAAATACATTTTCAGTGATCCAGCACTGGTAGCTCGATCATCTCAAAAATATCCACATTTTGTACCTAAATTTTCTTATGTTCTGGGAGTTCAAAAACATCTTTACCTTTTTTACCTGTCTTACCGTTTGTACCTGCTTTACAAATGATGGCCATTTTGTTTTACGCTGTGTGCCATTTTTCGCGTTTGCAGATATTTACTCTTTACTAAATTACTCATCTGTGTGGTTCTAGTATTCTGGAATAAAAAGCCCTCAATTCAGTTTACTCTGACCTGCAAATCAAAATATTATTTACTTCTCTTCTATGTCTTTATTTGTGAAATATTTGCAACCAAATCAATAGAACGCGAAGGAACGAAATTTGATTCTAAGAGAGTAATTTCTCAAAGAAGGAATAGCATCACAGCTTTAATTTTTTCTGTGTTTTTACACATAACAGTATAGTTTTTTTTGTAAAATATCATTGATTTATAACGTTTCACTTGAAAATTACATCGTATTGAATATAGGAATTTTAAATTTTTTCAAAATTTTGAATTGTAATATTTCTGTTGGGGAACTAGGTAAAAACCTGAAAACTGCACACCAGGTAAACGTCACAAAAGTGCTGATTGATCGATTAATTAAGGTTTAGAGGGCGCTTCAACTACTGAGGTCATTGGCGCCCTTACCAAATTGTTTAACAGAATAGATTTAGTAAGTGTTGCAGATGCAACTTTTTCGCTGATTAAAACATGAACATAAACTAAAAAGAGGGCTTGAATTCCGCATCAAGAATACAAGAAGAAAAGTCAGAAGGAAAATATAAAAACAAACACGTAACATTTATTATAAAACGTTACATTTGCTGTAAAGTTGCCAAATAACATAAAACATTGTCCTTATCTCTCAAATAAGATTTTATATTCCGCTTTCTCAATAAAACAAAAAAGTTTTGAAAGCGTAGAATCGTCTTCCCCGACCACCTCCCGTAGCGAGTTGCCCAGGTCATGTCCTCGTCGTTTGCCAACAAATTTCGTACAGTGCAGGACGACGTGTTCCACAGAAAGAACCATCTTGCGTGAGTGACAGATGGGAGGAGTTTCACCTACAAGGAGAAAACCACGAGGAAAGTGGCAATGTCCGATACGAAGACGAGTTAAAATGACTTCCTCACGCCTAGACGAGCGAGGTGAAGAACGACAGGGTTTAACATAATTCTTTATCGCACTTAGTTTAAAAGTGCTTTTGTGCCATTCTGTTTGCCACGCTCTAAACACTGATAGTTTCGAGAAAGATCGGACAATGGTACAGAAGGAATGTCAAACGAGTCTTGCTAGTCGCTGATTTCGCCACCTGGTCGGCCAGCTCTTTCCCTGTGATTCTCACAAGGCCTGGAACTCAGCTAAGAACCAGATCATAGTGGCGGGACAGAGGACGATGAATCGTGTTTTGAAGTGATTTCGTCAGGTAGGCTGACGAGAAATGGGAGACAGCTTGAAGAGAGCTGAGAGAATCAGAACCGAGAAATACTCGCCGCATAATCGTTGACTCGATATACTTTAGGGCATCGAGATTTGCATACATTTCGGCAGTGAATAAAATCGACTGAGAATGAAGCCGATGCGATTTGGTGGCCCTGATACAATAATAGTACATTATGAAACGATGATGTAATGATGGGTATTAATACACGAGTGTGAAATTACGATACGAGCGAGGAACGAGCGAGTATCGTAAACTTCACACGAGTGAATTAATACCCATTACATCGAGTTTCATACGGTACTTTTTCTACGACTTATGGTAACTTTTATAAGTTAAACTTCTCCACTGAATCGTTTCGTGGCAGTCGACATGCAAGATTCAGCCAAGGCCACCTAGCGGTCACCTCAATACCCTACACCCGCAGGTGGCTGTGTTTTACCAGAGCGCCGGCGAGTGACTACAAAAGTTCCAGCAATAATATTCCGACGTCCGTATTTTCGCACTTTCTCTCATTTCTGGAAACGTCAGCACCATCAGAAAGAACCACCATTAACTAAATATTTTAAACTAAAGAATAGGCCGGTTTTTAAGGACAACCACACAGTAGCAGCAAATAACGCAAAATGACTTGCGTTCAGATCTTAACCTCACAGAAAGTTCTCTTCAATAACTACCACTGCGCTAGTCAAATAAGATCAAAGTGAAATTACGATCCTATTTATTTTTAATAATATTTCACGTAAAAATTATTACTAATAAAATAAATTAAAACTGAGAAATTTAATATAAAATTAAATGCAATTTTAATATACACACTCGAACGAAACATTTACTGCAAGGATTCTCACTGATTAATGAAGTGACAATACTTGGTTTGTAAGCGTCTCTGTGATTGGTCAAGAGCCTGTATCATAATGAAAACTGTATCGAAATGACCATCATTATGCAACTGGTTGCAGCCATCCAAAGACAACGTTATACAATGGGAGTAGAAAAAAACTATATGCCACTGTCATTGTACGATGAAACATCTGGGTACAAGAATTAATGATCGGGATAGGCTTTCCTCGTACCCTGAAACTGCAACTGGTAAACCAGAGGACTAGTGGTTTGTTTGGAAAGATTGGAAAGTCTGAGATCAATATTGGGGAGGAGGAGTTTCCAAGAGGGAATCGGGTCACTTGGGGATTTCACAGGAGTGGGAAGTTCGACATTAAGTTCCCGCAAAAGATTTCGCAATTGAATACCTAGGAGCTGGGGTAGCGATGTTCGAAAAATGTACGAGGACTCACATTTTGCGTGTGTGATTATTCGGTGACAAGGATGGTTCAAGAGTCCTGACACTTTTATAACATCAGACGCTAATAAAATATCTTGCCTACTTTTTAACAAAACAAAATGGTGTTTGAGCGTTTCTGAAAATACGGAATTTTGAGCTTGTTTTCACAGAAAACTATTCAATTTTCGAGAAACTTTATTTGACATTATTTAAAGCACATGTACTCATTAATATAATAATGTGAACAAATCGCCGCTAAAGTAAATATTAACGTGCAAAAAACCTACATTTTTGCACTTTTTGAAAAAGAACAACAAAGAATAGAGCAATATGGCGTTAATGTCATCTCATGGAGCACATTTACCACTATCCCTACAAAAATTTTAAAGAAAAAATTTGGAGCCGTTTTTGAGAAAAGCTGCTTTCTGTAATTTTTTAAAATTTCAAATATTGCGTGCAATATTGCGCAAAAACTAGTAAAATTTTCAAAAAAATGTGTATGACCTTATAAATGATTTCACTTGGGACAACAAATTTTATTTGAAGGAAACATCTCCATCTTCAATTTTGTAGTTGTAGAAAGACGCCAAATAAAATTCAAACATTTGAAATTTTCGAAAATTCAGAGTTAACCGTGAAAATGGGACCTATGCCACCTTTATAAGTGTATTTTACTCTATTCATACAAGAAATTTAAAGAAAAAATTTCGAGAAGGTTTTGAGAACATTTTGAAAATTTCCGGTAGGCTTCATGTACAAAACCCCCAAATTTTGAAGAAAGTTTTTCAAAATTGCGGCGCATTGAGTGAAAGCAGATCGACCGGGGAATATTCATTTTGGAAGAAATCGCATGTATGGTTTAGGCGCTAGTGTTGTCCACAGACTAACGGATAGACGGACGGACGGACGGACGGACGGACGGACGGACGGACGGTCGGTCTGTCGGACGGACGGACGTTTTGAAACAAAACAACACTTTTTCGGTATCAGGGGACCCCAAAACGTGTATTTCCGTTAAAATCTCGAAGTTGATTTTCCGCAGCATTACATAACTTTCCCTATACTACGTATTTATTCCGTATTTACGTACATATACGGGAAAGTAAAATAGTTGACGTTTTTCAAAATAGCGGCGCCTCCAGTGGAACCAGACCGACCGGAGAATATTCATTTTGGAAGAAATTTTACTGATGGTTTAGGAGCTAGTGTTGTTCACAGATACCGGGCGGACGGACGGACGTTTTGCTTTCAATTGGTTTTTCGGTATCAAGGAGCCACAAAACAGGGATTTTGACTACACCATATGTTAGGGGATTTTTTTGTTAATGTAGCAACTGGTATTATCCACTTTTTCGTTATCAGGGTCCGGGAATAATTTTTTTCTGCCGAAAATTCACAGTTATTTTCGCGCTGCATTATATAACTCACCCTATATTACGTATATATATTCCGTACACGGGAGAGTAAAAAGAGATATAGAAGGAACTAGTAGTGCTACATAATGGCACAGACTTTCCCATATTAGTTTTCTTCTTTCTTGGGTCACGGCTAGCTATTCATACTTGCCATACACTCTTGCCAGCTGCCATCTATCGCCGCCCACACTACATTTTAAATTTCCCGTTGGAAACACTTTTAAGTAGTGCTGCGAAAAATTTGTCTCGAGATTTTAACGGAAAAGCACGTTTTGGGGTCCCCTTTGCCGAAAAAGTGTTTTTTTAAAAACGTCCGTCCATCCGTCTGTCTGTCTGTCCGTCTGTCTGTGAACATCACTAGCGTTTAAACCATTCGTGCAATTTCTTCCAAAATGGATATTCCCGAGTCAATCTGCGTTCACTGGAGGTACCGCGATTTTGAAAAGCTTTCTTGAAAATTTGGTGGTATTTTGCACGAAGCCTCACGGACCTTTTCAAAATTTTCTCAAAAACGAATCAAATTTTTTTCTTTAAACTTCTTGTAAGGATAAAGTAAAATACACTTACAAAGTTGGCATAGGTCCCATTTCCACAATTAACTCTGAAATTTCGACAATTGCAAAAATTTGAAATTTTTTCGGCGTCTCCCTAGAACTACAGAATTGAAGATAGAGATTTTTCCTTTAAATAAAATTTGTTGTCCAAACTTCTTTCATTACAGCCATGTACATTTCCTTGAAAATTATACCAGTTATTGCGGAATATTTGAAATTTTAAAAAATTACAAAAACAAGATTTTCTCAAAAACGGCTTCAAATGTTTTCTTTAAACTTTTTGTAGGGATAGTGGTAAATGTTCTCTATTCTGATGATGACATAAACGCCATATTGCTCTATTCTTTTGTTTTTTTCGAAAATCACAAAAATGTAATTCTTTTGACTTGTCTCTCACGTCGTTAATATTTACACTAGCGGGAATTTGTTCACATTATTATATTTATGAGTACATGTGCTTTAAAGAATGTCAAATAAAGTTTCTCGAAAAATGAATAGTTTTCTGTGAAAACTAGCTTAAATTTCTGCATTTCCAGAAACGCTCAAACCCCATTTTCTGAAAAATGGCTCCAATTTTTTTCAAACTTGTCGAACGGATAGTGCTAATTACACTCTTTAATATGACGTAAAGTTTGATTTGGTGTATTTTTTGTTTTTTTGCAAAAATTACACAAGTGTAATATTTTTGAAATATCTTACATCTTTAATATGCACATTTCTAGCAATTTTAAACAGTTAAAATGCTTCAAATGACTTCAAATGAAGTTTTTCGGAAACTCATAAATTTTCTGTGAAAAAGAGCTTCATATTTTGCATTTTTAGGTGCGCTTGAACGCCATTTTCTTAAAAACGGCTTCAAATTTGTCAAAGGAAATTGCCATTTAGGTCTATGTTTTAGTGTTCTTTCATATTCTAAAATTAATATTTCGTTCTAACCACTAGGATAGCGAAAAATTAAGAAAATTTCAAAAAATATAGTGTGGGCGGCGAAAAATGGCAGCTAGCAAGATTATGTGCAAGTATGAAGAGCTACCCGAACCAAAGAAATAGAATACTAATGCGGGAAGCACCACTAGTTTCCCTTTTAAATTTGCCATTCTGCTTACTATTTCTGAACATTTCCGCAGAGATACGTAGATCGCGCCGTTTCCTTAGGTACCAATAATGTGACTGAGTTGACAAGAAATGCCAGAGAATTAGCGGATAGTGCAGTTTAAGAATGCCTACTCGAAGCGGAAACGTCTTCGCGAATGCCTACTGAATGACCATTCGAGAGGAAAGTGAAGGTGTTGGTGACTCTATGCTGCGTCACAGTGGAGGAGTGTGTCGTGCTAAGGGTGCTGATGTGGCATTCTACCCTGGCGCTGATGTAAATAATATGACCAAAGTTATTGAAAAAGTTAAAGGTGATGATAGTGTAGAAGTGGTCCTCGTACACGTTGGAACCAACTCGTCGAAGCGGCAACCAGTGTTTCGAACTGTTAGACAGTGCGTTAGACTCGGACAAACCGTAAAGAAAAAATTTAAAAATGCGCAAGTAATATTTAGCGGAATTGTATGTAGAAAAGATGTATATAACCGCAAAATATGGGACTTAAATCGTCACATTTTCCAGGCATGTGAATCTTTTGACGGACTATTTGTAGACCCCTAACTTCTGGCTACACCACGAGGATTTGGCGCACGACGGACTACATTTAAATCAGAGGGGAGCGTGGAAGCTAGGTCACCTACATGACGATGTCATTCGGTCATCCATGCGTCTACGCTGACAATTCTGGAAATTGAGTCGGGAGGTGGCGGCGTCAGCAGTGAGAGTGGGGGTGGTGACAGAGGCGGCGACGACGGTGGCGGCGGCGGCAACGACGGCGACGGCGGCGACGACGGCGACGGCGACTGTGGCGGCGACGGCGACGGCGACGGCGACGGCGGCGGCGACGGCGACGGCGACGGCGACGGTGACGGCGACGACGACGACGACGACGACGACGACGCCGGCGGCGGCGGCGGCGGCAACGGTGGCGTCGACGACGGTGGTGGCGGCGGCGACGACGGAGGTGGAGGCGGACTCTACGGCGATGCCAGACGGAAGAATGGACACCGTAAAGTTTCAGGTGAGTAAAGGCTTCACAAGGCTGTTGCAGGTGAACTGTCGCAGTATAAAAAATAAAGAAATCGAATTTTGGAATTTAGTCGAGGCTTGTGATCCTGATGTAATTATAGGAACTGAATCTTGGTAAACGGAAGAGATAACTAACTCTGAAGTTTTTCCTCCTAATTACAGGTCATTTAGGAGGGATAGAAATACTAGAGGTGGGGGGATATTCATTTGTGTTAAGGATGAAATAAATATAGGGAGAAATTGGGTCAGTGAAGAATTTGAGATAATGGGAATACAAATTAGTGATTCGGGGAATGTGTTAGAAATTATTGCTTGCTATAGGCCACCAAATGAAAATTACGCAATTTTGGAAGCCATTTCTGAGAAAATAGAAAACACAAACAGACATCCTATAGTTATCGCTGGTGATTTAAATATCCCAGAAGCAAATTGCAAAGGCGCTGTGAGCGAAGCGAAAGTACAACAGTTAGTGAACAGACTCGTCTGGGAGGGGGGCTTAGCGCAGGTAGTAGATAGGCCGACGCGGCAGGAAGCGCTTCTAGATGTTTACCTAATTAGGCCGCAAGAGCTTTTCTTATCTTGCGACGTCATTGGGGGCATAAGCGACCACAAAACGGTTTTAGTTGACTTAGACATAAATATTTCACTGAAAAGAATTCCTAACGGAACAAAAATATGGCAGTTCAAAAACGCAAATACAGAGGGGGGGGCTTCACCACTACCTGAGAGAACAGTACGATCGTTTTCTCAGAATAGACGGGGGAATGGACGAAATTTGGAAAGTGTTTAAGAACATTCTAGACAATGCATTACAAACGTTTGTGCCGTGTAAATTCTTAAAAAGAAATTCAGATCCAGAATATTACAATGCAAAAATTCGACGTATGAAAAGAAAAACCAGAAAGGCTTTCAGAAATAGACATCGTAGTGAAACTGACAGGATACATTTTCGTAATTGTTCAAAAGAATTAGAACGAGAAAAGAAAATTGCGCAGGAAATATTTTGAAAAAAATTCTCGACGGAGATGGAAATAATTGGTCGGGGTTTTACAAATATGTTCGCAGAAGAAGAGGAAATAAAGAAGAAATTCCTATCGTTAGAGATTCAAAGAACATGTTACTAATAGATGATCGGGAAAAAAGCAAACGCGTTCAATACCTACTTCAGTTCCGTTTTTAAACCAAAATCTCACCACACTCAGATTTCGAGCGAGGCTGTACCAAACTAGTTTATTCTAGACGCACATACATTGCGAAAACGAATGAAATCTATGAAAAACGAAAAGTCGCGGGGTCCAGATGCCATTTCAACTGACATAATTAAATCTGAGGAGAGGCAATTTTACCGTACTTAACAAGATTATTTCATGTTTCAATCAACAACTCAAGTGTGCCCGACGATTGGAAGCTAGCTACCGTTGTTCCGATTTTTAAGTGTGGTGACAGAACTGTTTTAGCCAACTATAGACCGGTAAGTCTTACGTCAGTTGTATGTAAGCTAATGGAACATTTGATAACAAACTATATTAGACAAGAATGGGAACAAAAAGAATGGCTCTTTCAGGGACAGCATGGTTTTAGGAATGGTTTCTCTTGCGAGAGTCAGGTAGTATCATTGTTTCAGGATATAGCAGATGAAGTTGATGATAGTGGGAGGGTGGACGCCGTAATAATAGATTTTGCAAAGGCATTTGATGTTGGGCCACACGACAAACTGGTTCATAAATTGCTGCAGTCAGGTATTGACACCAGAGTTGTCGCGTGGATTGATGAGCTTCTTCGAAATAGGAAACAGAAAGTCCGAGTTGGACAACAATTTTCAAATCTAGCAAAGATAACTTCAGGATTCCTCAAGGAAGCGTTATTTGACCTCTCCTCTTTCTAGCTTTTGTGAATGACATGCCAGACAATTTAATTTCAAAGGTGCGACTATTTGCAGATGACTGTATAATATATCAGTCGATATCGATTTATTCAATCAAAAGTAGATGAGGATATTTTGCAGGGTGATCTACATAGACTACATTTCTGGGCGGAAAACAATAGCAGGACAATAAATAGTTCGAAAAGCAAAACCATCACGTTTGGTAGGGGTCGCAAGTATACTGAAACTCAATACAGTTAAGGCAACGAAAAAATTCCAAGAGTCGTGTCTTTTAAGTATTTGGGAATAATTTTTGATAGCAAATTGAGTTGGGAAAATCAGGTCAACTTTGTCGTAGGGAAAGCGTGGAGATCCTTACATTTTACTATGCGAATACTAAAAAAGAGTACTGCGAAAGCGAGAGAATTAGCTTACATATCTCTAGTTCGCCCATTAATGGAATACGGGACTATTTGTTGGGACCCTTATAGAATATCACAAAAGGAATATTTGAATAGAGTACAGAGAAGAGCATGTAAACGTATTTTCCGAAGCAATGGAAAGAAAGTAGAGTGGGAGTCACTAGAAATCAGGAGGGTTAAGGCAAGACTCTGTGCTTTGTACAAAGCATATGCCGGTTATCCAGCTTGGAAAGATATCCACATCCGGCTCAGTAGACCCACGTATTTTAGTAGAGGGGATCACAAATACAAAATTCAGTTCAGGCCACAGAGAACAGATGTCGGAAAATTTTCCTTTACAAATAGAACTATAACGGACTGGAATAAGTTGCCTGCGACAGCCTTGGAACCCTTTCCTCAAGGTGTTCATAGATTTAAAAGTAAACTAACAAATGATATTTGTAAATTTTATTAGTTAGTAAGTTAGATTTATTAT